>JAOEHI010051315.1:0-10074 GCA_025447815.1 Percopsis transmontana | reverse complement strand
CCCCCCCCCCCCCCCCCCCCCCCCCCCCCCCCCCCCCCCCCCCCCCCGCCCCCCCCCCCCCCCAACCCCGGGGGAATGCAGAGAACAGTATAAATACATCTAACACCCAGACACACACACACACCCGGTGGTAGAATGACACCCGTATGAATGATAGATGAACAAGCTGCAGTTTCGTCACTAGGTGGGTCACATAAACGCAGCTGTGCCCTCTTTCTAGCTAGCAAACACACACACACCTCTATACACCCCAGTCCACCACCTTCAAAGCAAGTAGCCTACAGTACATGGCAATAATGTAAAGTGGCAGTGTGTTAGAGTAACAGGCAAAATATTTGAAAACCTCCCGTTTTGTGTAGGGTATTTCTATAGGTAGTGAACATGGCATGCATACCAGAACAGGGTAACTACATATATTATGTCCTCACTTACAGCTGCACTATTAATTGTATATTATTCAAGATTCAAATTTGTACCAATCTGCAATTTCGCTGGAGATATCGATGATGAATTTAGTGCTTGAGGGCTTAGCATGTTATTGCACCAAGTGCTAGTAGCAGCACTTTGTTTGCCACAGAAATAACCGTTAGGAGCGGTTAATCTAAATGATTCGTTATCAAAAAAATGTTTTAACCACAGTAAAAAAAATATATATATTATATTATTTTTATTGTGGTTAAAAAATAAAATATATATATATATATATATATATATATATATATGTATATAAAATTATGCAGTTGGCTCTATCGAATCGCAATTACCCTAATTATTTTCTGTCATAATCATGAAGCCCTATTATCGCCATCACTTACTAATGTTACATGCAGTTAACATGTAACCTTCTGGAGTCGTGGTTTTCAGATTCATAGGTGGCAGGAACCTGTCAGGGGGCAGACTCCTCACGCCTAGCAACAGTTGGTAGGTAGGTAGGCGATCAATAAGGCTTCATCTTTAAATCACTAGCCTTTGTCCTCTAATTGCCCGCATTGGGGTACTCATGCAAATGCGGCCCAGTTACCACATGTCCCTCTCCGTCCACACGGAGCTGTGTTTTCACCTGCTTGTCGTTCTACACTGCATTGTAACACACACACACACACACACACACAAAATCCAGGGGAGAGTCAGGTCATGCCAGGGAAAAAAAAATCGTGTTGCGTTCTTTCTAATCGGGCTGGGAGAACGTTGGGTGGGCTACCTCGATAAGATGCAATGACAAGGCTCATGTCGTGTCGAGGCTGAAAGGTCAGAGACACCGGCTGGTGGCTTGGAAGCAGATCAGAGGCATGCGGATCAGCAGGCGTGAGAAACCACGGCACGCACCACAGTTAAACTGCTAGATAAAATGTCATGATGCGATTTAGCATTTTAAAAACCTCCCCTATCGGGTCTGGTATTTTGATATGTAGTGTAAACGCGCAAAAAAATCTTGAGCAGAAGGAGGAATGTTTCACAAGGGAAGGAACTAGTAGAAGTCGCATGACCATCCTCTTTGCAAGTGAATCCGAATTGGACAAGGCCTTGTCCATGCAGTGTGTAGGGATCTAGGGAACCCATTTTTGCTCATACCTTAGCAAAATTATGCCTTTAATGTGTGTACAGCCTAAATCCAGAATTATGAATGATTGTGCTAGACGTAAATTCAGATATCATTTAATGTTGTTCAGCAGTAAGAGCAGTATTAAAAAGGAGTAACTTGGTATACAAGTAGTTTTCACAAGCTGGCCACAACATGGTGAATACACACCTCAGGTTGCTATAGTGATGAATGCAAAAGGGTTCAAAGTATTACACAGGCCTGTATGTACATTAACGGGCAGGGTCCATTACGTAACTGGGAGATTTGAGAACACCGGCTGTCCGTGCTAAAGTGGCCCAACGCAGAGCACGCATTCCCTTTATCACCGCTCGCCCCGCACAGGGCATCGGGCGGGCAGCCACTCCCACAAGGTACACTCTGGTGTAGCACCAGCAGCCTCTGAAGGCATGGGTGGAGTCCGGGTCATTGTGATACTATTCGCTGAAGAGGAAGGAAGGAAGCAAAGCGTTATGTGCATGGGTGTGTAAAGTGTGCGTGTGTTGTGTGGATGGAAAAGGGAAACGAGAACAGGTGATGTCCGCAGACAAATTTAGAAGCATTGTAAACCGCTGCCATGGCAACGCAGGCCCCAATCTCTGCAGTGCTGAGACGCACTAGTATAGCCAGTAACACATGCCAATATAGGCTGTATTGCAGAACTAAATTAATTGACAACATTTAAGAGAGATTGAAATAAATGCCAAAAACAGCTTTATCCTCCTAACGTGCTCTGGAAGTTTTCCACATCCATAAATGTACTTATTTAGATACCTATTTCTTACAATCTACCCAAGATACGGCCAACCTGTCGCGCCAACCTGACACACGTCATTAACCCTTGACATTAAGTGGCTATGACAGATTGACGCAGTTAGCCACATAATGAGAAGGCATATAATCTTTCAAAGAAAGGTTTGTTACTTCAAAGAGAGCATAGAGTGCGTTGATTGACAGAACACAGCCTGTCCACACACATTTAGCTTGATCCAGTGGATAGACATTCCTGAATATTAAAACTGCAATGGGTTCCCAGAAAGATAGGGAGGCCGTGAACAACAAGGCATGGTGTTTACATTACCATCAATGAAACAAGACTGTTTTTTTAAGCCTTATCAAACCAAAGAAGAACTAGCGTGTTGTCTAAAGAGCAACTCCACCTTTGAGCAAACTACGGGCACAAAAAAGTTGGAATACCAAATTAAGCCATTCTTATGTTCATAGTTTTAAGTGTGAAAGATGACATTATGTGGGAAGTACTCATTTTGCAATGATAAATTGTCGCGATTACCAATCATTGCCTCAATTTGGATTACATTGTTTTGAAAGTAGTGTTTTAAAGCTACCAACACCCTTATTTCGGTTTAATTCCGAGTATTACATTTCACCACTGTTGTTTCTGTCTATTAAAGGACAGCCAAGCAAATTACCAATGTCTGTTCAGCTGTTGCTATCCCACAATGGAAAGTAAAGAGGATTTGACACACACACACACACACACACCAAATCAAAATGTTGTGTTGTTAGAGACTCTAGGGGTTAAATGTTTGTCATAATGTGCTTAAAAAAAAAATACTATGATGGTGGTTAATGTGCAAGACCTACATAAGATAAAGACACGCAACATGCATCTGACGTGAATTAAATATTCAAAAAACTGACTGGACAGAAGGTTGACAATGACACCTTAACTGAAGATTTTATCTTCAGTCCTAGACAATGGTGAAAGATTAACGGCACCAATGACGACAATACCCCGGAGTGTAATGAGATTACGAGTTGGTGCTTGGCTCACGTCACACACCACAAATTCCCCGTGGCCCATTACAGCCATTCAAGACATGATTTAATCACACTGCCAGTATCAACATGCGTATTTGTAGCCAATCCATATCACAGCGCTGATATTGACTGCTACTCTACAACCACCAGCAGATATGAAATTGGGATCTCATAAACCATGATACCACACAGAAGCTTCAATGGTACGCAAATGGGAACGCAAGTCACTGAAATATACTAGGCTATACCATATCAAAGTGCCACCAGCGTCTATTCAACACCAGCCTGGCCTAAAATATGCCTGCCTGCCTGGTCTTTTAGATGCAGTCAAGACCATCCAACAAAAACATCTAAAGTTTGTTACAGGGCATCTTAATGCTATGATTATCGTGGAAGTTGAACGGTAATAGTTCAAGCTAGTAGGGCAAAACATTTTTGCTTGGCACAATATGTATTCAGAGTTTTGTGGACTATCACAGGTTCCTCTTAACAAGCCTCTAAGCATCTAGCAGCAACGATTAAGAGTAAAATAAATTACTTGTTTATTTTTTTTGTAGCGCTAAGGCGTCATGTATGAAAAGAATCACAAATGAGAAATGAAGCAATGCCAGGGATTAAAAAATGTAAGCAGTACCGAGGCGAGGGCTTTGCAGCCCTGGCAAAGATTGTCAGCACCAGCCTGACCTAGTATCGCGGTCCAATAGACCTACTTAGCTGAGGATGTTTACTTCATTAAACTCACTGTTTTATGGAAGCCCCAGTAAGGGATAACAAAAGGTACTCAAATACTTTGTGTGATGCTGTGGATGAAAGGAAGGAAGTGAAGGATTCATAGTACGATATTGTAGCAAGCCTCAAAGACTTATTATGATTATGGAATAGCGAGAAGTCCATATTCAACTTGAAACAAGTGGATAAGTTTGTCTTCAATTTTTAAAAAGCCACACTAACTAATCAGTAGATGGCTAGGCACAACAATCTCGTCTGAGCAACTGTACTCCACACATGGGTATTTTCAAAGCCACCGTGGCATAGATAAGATTATATCTCCTATTGTGATTCCATTTCCATTGAGCTGGAAAAATGTAATGTCTCTACCCCGACTCAAATGACAGATAGACCAGTATTGATAACCAACCAATTCACATCACATAAAAGTCCAGGAGTGGCTCCTTAATCCTACTGTATAATTTACAGTTTGGGGCTAATTTCACTCAATGGTATTCAATTAATTTGCAATTAAACCCGTGATTTTACCGTAAGATATTCTGCTTCATTATTCATCTAGCCCATACTCTAAATAAAAATGTGAAACGACACTACCTTTATACTGTCTCATTATCACCATTTGATGATCCCATTATCACTTTCCTCCTTTCAAATGATGACGTGATTTACTCTGGTGTTGATGACGGGTATTTTGTACGGGCTTGTGTCTAAGTGAAAATTTAAAAAAGGGAAAGAAAAAAAAACACTGGTTGGTTTGATGTATTTTGCATTGGGTTGCATGCCTATATCTTTGAGACTGTTGTACTGCAAGTTGTATAATGAGTAATGGTCTCACATACTTGCCATGAAGACAGCTTTGAAGTTCGGTCCTTGCTATATAATCTATGATCTTGGAGACACTACACACACTGGCCTATGCATAGTTTGACATTCACTGCCCTTTCAATAAAAGGTACACTCCTTGATTCACAAGCTCACTTTTGATGTTTAAGACAACTGTTTGGGAAGCTGTGGAGGGGGGGGGGGGGGGGTAAGAGAAGAGTACAAGCCTGTGAAATCAATAGAGGGAGGAGTAGAGAGTGAGTGTTAAAACTAATGAGGAAGTGCTAAAGTCATTTTTTCCCCCAAATGGACCCTATTTTGAAAAGTATTGTTCCACTCCGATGATATTAATGTTTAAAAAAGTGTAGGGCTGCAACTAACGATTATTTTCATAGTCGATTAATCTGTCGATTATTTTCTTGTTAATCGATTAGTCGTTTGGTGTATAAAATGTCCAAAAAATTGTGAAACAATTTTTATCAGTGTTTTCCAAAGCCCAAGGTGACGTCATCAAATGTCTAGTTTTGTTCACACCCCAAAGATACTGAGTTTACTGTCAGAGGAGTAAAGAAACTAGAAATTATTCAAATTTAATAAGCTGGAATCAGAGAATTTGGACCTTCATTTCTTAAAAAAAATTACTCAAACCGATTAATTGATTATCAAAATAGTTGTCGATTATTTTAATAGTTGAATAATTGATTAATAGTTGCAGTTCTAAAGAAGTGTATGTTGAAACCAATCACAAGAGAGCACAAGACCCAGTCAACCAATCGCAAGAGATCACATGACCCAGTTAGCCAATTGCGAGAGGGGAACTAGTACATTTCGGCTACAGTAGCCTACTGTACAGAGCCATCAATAAGTCATCATGTAGCGTTTACATAGGTCTACAGTCTATTGTGTCAAACCAAAACAACATTTGTCTTGTGCTGGTTTCAACCACAAGATTAGTTCAAGACACAGATTGAATGTAGCCTTTAAGCATGAAAGTATGAAAAGCGAGATTATCCATTGTGCTATGTTCGGTATCGTTGGCATTTTTAGGAGCAAGAAAGTTTTAGTAAAATATAGTAGAGATACTGGGTTACCTCTGCAAATCATGAACATGGCCTGCCTTAAAATACTGTAGCTGAGGACAGGAAGGACTTGAAGCCTGACCTCCCCCAAACACACACACACACTCACCAAAGTGTCTCTCCATAGAGAACCTTGAGAACTCTACATCTGCTAAATTTATACTGCAGCCTGATCTACTTTCCCACAGCAGTGTCCCTCCCACTGCCGGGGCCCTTCCCCCAGTAGACTGGGTCAAGCCTGGATACCTGGTTCACTGAGCTAAGACGCAACACAGGGAGGGTTCTCATGATGATGGCTTGACTCACTGGATTAATCATTGTCTCCTGCACCCTTATAAAGAATTACAAATGCTGATGACTCCTAAAGTAATAGGTACATTTTCCAGGTTTCATTTCTGTGGGCTTGGTTTGTTCTCACAGGACGTTAATGGAAGACTTTCCCTCACGAGTGAACAGTAAAACAATGACTACAGTCTTAAGCATTTGGGTAAGGGGTCATCAACGTCAGTAAGGCTACAGTAACCCTTGAACCTACAAAGCAATCAATGGCAAACTCTCAGAGAAGAGAAACCATATGTAAACATACTTATCTGGGGGTGATAAGATGCACAAAACAAGAAGTCTATCAATGACGGAATCAATGACGAGTAGGAAAAAATAAATTCAAAAATAAAAAAAATTAAAAATAAAAATCACTCCAGTGAAGGGTTTCTATTAGCTAGAGAGTCCAGCTTCAGCACAGACGCCACGGTTGCAGCACATGTCTTGATTGATTGCTCCTGCTCCACCTACACAGTCTTCAGGAGGAGGGTACTGGAGCTCTGGATTTGCTGCTGTTGTCGTTTCTAGGATTGACAAGCTTAAGCCTGTAATTCATTGCACTTGGGTGCTGTAGGTTGGGGGGGGGGGGGAGTGTGCAGGCTAGCTTTCAGGTAGCTACAGTATAGCCCGCAGGACTCAAAAGAATCCACAGGAAGGCTGTATTGTCTCGATCTCTTAAAAGCACCTCACCATGGCTACAGAGGCAAACAATGAGGGCGAATAGACCTCACACTCAAGTGATGCAATAGGTCTTCCCCAGTCTAGGGCAGGACTTCCAGGAAGCATTTGTAAGGATGTTTGGTAAAAGAGGTTAAAAGGAACAGAGGTGTAGGATGAATGAGATTTAGGTTAAAGGGATTATGTGACCATAACGCAAAGTAGTTAATGCCAAGATCTAGGCCTATATCTTTTTGTTTACCAACTCCTAAGTCTGGAGTTTATGCGGCCTTATACAGGTCTTATACAGCCTTATGTTTTAAAGGTGGAAGCACTGGCCTCATTTTGAAATCTGTAATTTTGACAAAATTCTTCTGAAAGAAATCATGGTGTAAATCAAGCCAGTGTGTCAGCCCCAGGTGTAACATCATTTCTGGATTGTAACCAATCATCTGCCAGTCCCACTCATATAGCCAATCAACATAAACTGAACCGGAATGTTCAACTCAAAGGGAGGAAGGTCGGAATTAATAATAATAAATGAATGACATTGACATGGACTTGAGTATCATGGTTACGATTTTTAAGTATCCCATTTTTGTGTTTGCGCATTTGTAAACATTCTATCCCAATTTCAGAAACCCGGATATGCCCTTATCCCAGTTTTTCCCCAGAACAAAAGTCAATGTAATCTTAGTGGGAGTGAATTAATGGTATCGTCCAATTGTCTATTCGCATCAACTACATTCTGTACCATTAGGTCATGTTCATAAAAAAACAACAATAGCAGACAGACCTGTAGAGCCTGAACCCCCTTATTTCAAAGCCAATGTGTTTGTGGAAACACGTTTCTACCAACAACAAAAAAAATGTTAATATGTGAATATATGTGAATATAACAAATTCATCACAATTACTATACTGTGACATTACGTACACCTTTCCTACGACCAGATTCAGTGTATTTCCATGGCCTCCATAAACAGGCCCCAGTAGATTTTCAGCCATTAACAGTCCCCAGTAGATTTTCAGCCATTAACAGTCAGAGGTATCCCCAGGAGCCGTCTCAGTGAGAGGTTAGGAAATAAAACAAGGGCTAGTCTTTATTATACAGTAGCAACACAAAAAGACTACGAATTTGGCGTCTACAACCCAGAGCTGTGGCTATCTCAGTACCTTGCAATGACCTGCTGAATGTACTGTTACATACAGGTGACATTTAAAAGTGTGCGTCTGTGTGTTGATTCTGGCCGAACCATGGCTGTTAAGTACCAAGCCTTACGTCGGACACTTGGCACAGAGGCCAGAAGAATGGAAGGAGGCGACCTGAAGACTGTACCAGCTACTGGTGGTACACTGGCGTGTGAGTGTGTGCCAGCCTGTGTGAGCGCAATAGGCCAAGATGCAGATCATGGGATAAACATTTCCCCTTTTTTAATAGTTACAGTTGGTCTTACCAATGCTGCACTGAGAAATGCACGACCTGCACGACCAAATGGATTTGGTCATTTTTGTTTTGTTGCGAAACACAATACATCTGCCAGGTACAGCACTGTATTGTAACACACACTATGCAAATAAATGCTTAAAATTTAATTTTATCATGTTTAAAATGTTGTACACAGTTTAGAAGAATTTAGTAAATGGGTGGAGATTGACGCTAAAATACAAGAAACATTTAGATGTAACTTTCTTCATAAAGATCAACTTTTACATTCTCCTTTCACTGACATGGACCCATTAGTCAGGTTATATGAAATAAAGCAACAGAAAGCTAAATTAGCTTTATTAGAGGATTAGAGGATGAAGACCTCACCTCGTGCCACCTGAAACTAAATAGCGAAGCCAAGTTCCTTTTCTCAACCCCATGAGATTAAGAGTCTGGGAGCCTTTACTGAAGTCCATGTTATTAAAATGACACTAAGCCCTTTATACCTCTGACATGCGGTACCACGTGACTGGGGTACAAACATGACCGTCAACTTAACAATGATAAGCTGCCTCATTCACAGCAACTTTACTATTCCACATTAAACCATACATTCAGTTGATTTGTGGCTTGGTAGATATCATTAACCAAAGACAAAACTTGAGCTCTTCTCAGATAAAAAGGACAAATGAATAAAATGGAGGCAACGCACTGCACACATACACACACTGTGATTTGTAAATGGACGTGTATATTCATCACAAACCCTTTTTAAAAAGGTGGTCTCTTTGGAGATGTCTAGATGCATTGAAAGTGCAACGAAGATGTGTACTATTCAGCAATGAGTGTATTCATCTACTTATCTAAAAATAGCGTTAAATTATGTGCATTTACTTGAATATCCTATAGTATTGTGACTATAATGGAATAGTTTCTTTCCATTTTTATGTACAGTAACAACTACTGAAGCTTTAGTGATAACACGACTTTGTAGTACCGTGAAATTATCAAGGCACTGTTTTCCTTGGTTAACACAGAGTGACTTGTGTGTTCCCATGAAGAAACTTAACCACCAAAGCCAAGTGTTGAGCAACAGTCCAGATTCTCCATACAACTCGCCTTGGCACCATCTGTTCACTGTGTAAACTCCCGGCTAAGCTTTATTGCCCCCACTACTACAGAGCTACAGAGTAGGCTACAGAGTACTGCGAGAACCCTGTGGAACGGTTACAGTATTTTTAAATTAACCTGAGATACTCAAACATTAAGGCAACACATAGACACTTAGGGCACATTAAATTATACTATTGTCATCCCACAAATGACACAAATATATACCATAATGGGAGTAGGGATACACAGGCCTGTATTTATTTAGATGATGGTATTCAGCCAAAGGGGCGAACTCAGGGTGGAGATGTGGTTCTAGCGAGCCAGATAAAAGCTGGTTAGGGAGTGAAAATGTCTAAAAAGATACAGACTTTACAGCCCTGGGCCAGTGTCTGCCTAAAAAAAGGGAAGTTAACAGAAAAACAACAATAAGACACCTGTGTACTAGGGCTGTGCTAGAATATTGATACAGCGATATATCGCCATATTTATTTTCGCGATATACTAAATCGATTTCCAGATCAAAAAATGGGGGGGGGGGGGGGGGGGGGGAGAATCACGTTTAA
>JAOEHI010051314.1:0-18912 GCA_025447815.1 Percopsis transmontana | reverse complement strand
CACACACAGGGCAACGCTACAAGCTGTAACTTAAGCTTGTGGCGTTGCCCTGTGTGTGGACTCTGAGTGGGCAACTTTCCCACGGTATTTCAAGATTCAACAAGGTAGAAGGTAGCTAGCTTAGTTATCTAGCGTTCAACAAAATCGATTTTAAATAAAAAAAAAAAAACAATAGAGGACCCTGCGACCTAGCGTATCAACCAGCACTGACCAAACGATTTGGGCAGGGCAGTCTCTCACCGACAGCCCTGCTCCGCATGCGACTGGTAAACCATGGCTACATTTATGTCACTAATAGTTTGGTTAGTTTTATAATAACCAGCCTACAGGACAACATTGCACTGCCTGTGTTATATTGTTATATTCTGTCCGTCAGTACAGAGTGATTCTCAATTTCCACTTACATGCCTTCATCTATACTCTTTCGTTCTGCTGGCCATCAGACTGCACAGCAGCTCTCAGTGATGGCAGGAGGCACAGTAGACGATGGACAAATCTGCCCCTCTCTGCACCACTTCCTGGACATTTGTATTTGTGGTTCCCACATATTTTTATGAAACTTTTATTTTTTATTTTTTTTTATTTCTTTATCTACGGTCACTTTTATGTTTTATTATTCTACAGTCACTTAATATTATACTATATTATATTTTATACTTTTATACTTTATATCATATATTTTACTTTATACTTTATACTTTATAATATATACTTTCTATATTTTCTATATTATATTTTATAATAGGTTATAGGTTTATTATGGGTTAATTCCAATGTATGTTTAATGTATGTTTGCATGCTGCGACTGGATGCTTGAATTTCCTTCGGGATTAAGAAAGTATCTATCTATCTATCTATCTTCATTAGCAGAGGCTTCTCCAGGGTGTATGGGTGACTCACTTTTTTTATGTCGGTAAACGTTCTTGGCTCTTTTGAAATCACGCTCAGAGAGGCTATTTTGAGATGGTGTGTGGATTGTACGTTTTTCCTGGGGTTTGTTGATCTGATAGTGTGTGTGTGTGTGTGTGTGTGTTGGGGAGGGGTGGTGGTGTAGTGATGCACTTGTTAAACCAACCAATAAGAACGTTTCCTCTGTAGATGCAACAGAGCTTAAAGTGAATACTCTGATCGTTAGTTCATTCTTTACCTACAAAACAAGTCTAATCTCCATCTCGCATGTACATGATTGAAAACATATAAGAGGAGATTAACCTAGGCTTGTTTGTGGACTGGAACCGCTGGGAACATTTATCACTGTATTCCAAATGAGCAGAAACAAGGTCATACCGATGTAGAGTAAATCATCTTATTATGTAGCATTCCTAAATTAAAAGAAATAAATGTCTGAGGAAAGACTTTCTGACCAGTCTTTTTCTATAGGAGATCCTACACATTCAGTCATGGATTAATAGAACATAAAATTGTACTTATCTGTCAACAAAAACACAGGTGAGAGCAAAATCACAATCAATTAAGAGACGTGTCAGAAACCTTTTACACACATGCCTCGTCTTCTTGCCTTGGTACTTTAAACTCTGCACCCACCCGTCTTTCGTCTCCATGTTTATCTCTGTCAAGTCTTCCCTGTCTGCTTCTGCTAACATGTTTTCTCTTGTTTGATGCCGTGTTTGCCTGACTCCCCATGGATGGCTGCATTGCCTTTGCTAATGGCCTCCCAAACAATTGGATTAGTTTTCAATTAACATTTTAAGTAGTGAATGTTGTTGATTCTCACCTAAGCTGAAAGACAAACCGTGTGAGAGGGGTATATCGCAACAGCAGAGGGAAAGAGACAAAAGGGAGGAAACAGACGAGTGAAATAGCCTTCTGTCTGGAGAAAACCAAAGACAACAGTGTGAACAGTGTTATCTTAATGCGTGCTAAAGCCTATATCCGATTTCAAACACAAAACCATCTCCTGTGGTCCAAGATTAGGTTTGCTCAGTTGTCCGGGACATGTTGTCCATACCTGTTGATTAACTTGTGATGTTGTCGATGTTGATAATGTTGATAAGGTTCCTGGTTAGGTTGTTCACAAGGTCGGCCGATCACGCCCGTGTAAGATAATCAATGTTTAGTAATTCAAGACGGCACGGATCCCGTTTTATTCATTTTTTAAAGATTTTTTTTCATTCTGGCAGGTTGACTGATCACATATTATAAACAATAGTGCCATGTGGCCTATTACAGAAAGTGTCACACGTTTATGGGACGCGATCATCAAGATTAGATTATTTAGACACGGAGCACGGAGCACTCTCTGGAGGACCGCAGTCTCCCCTGCGATTGGTGGTTGGGGGCGGGGTTCTCTGTGAACATAGACATTAAAATAATGTCTTCTAATGTCTATGTTTGTTACACTTTCCATGGATTACTTTTGATCATTTTCGTTTGGTAGGCTTACTTTGATATCAAATCAAAGTTTACTTAATACCTACCTCCCTTACTTAATAAAGTTACTTCTGAGAGAATCTAACTTCAAACATTCACTGCTGGCGTGACGTATTGCCGCTATACAAACTAGTTTGACAAAGCTTCTTCCCGGTTTCCGCTCTGCTTTTGTCATCCTCTATGTATTGTTTGTACAACCATGTTGTTTGCACTCATACAGTAACAAGACATTTGTTTACACCCTGAATGGGTATTTTTAGTCGTACTTGTTAATACATATCTTATCATATATTATAATTTATATAATATATCATATATTGTCAAGCCTGTGAGAGTATCATCCCACCCCAAGTCTGGCCCCCTAAAAGCGTGATATTAGATAGGAGATATTGGCCCTTTATGGCGTCACTTTAGTGCCAAATATGGAGGCACAGATGTGTGCTTCCATATTTGGCACCAAAATGACGCCATAGCCCTTTGGGTAAACAGTCTGAAGGCTCCTGCAGTACACAGAGGTGTGAATGTGAGTTTAACACACACACACACACACAAAGCTGGTTTCAGAGTGAGATTTAATGTTTCTCCAGTCATGTTGTCCCCGGCTACCTTTTCCAACAACCCGCCAGCCGAAAGGTCAAGCGGTGACCGGCCCACGTCTCCGATCCAGGCTGCTCTTTTCAGCCTTCTGTGGGTCTGAGCGCTGTCCGTCTGAATGTCAGCCTGGAGGTCACAGCTTGTTTCCCACCTTCTGAGGGGAAACGACCTGTGCACAGGCTTTCTCCAGCGCCCAACTCCCTCCAACCTCTGCTCTGTTCCCGGTCACAGGAGAAGGACAGCTCCTATTGTTAACCTCTGTATCGGTGACAGGCAGGGGTGGGACCAAGCGTTGGCCAGGAGAGGATCCGTCAGCAGCTTGATAAGACCAGGCCGTTGACGAATGAGGACAGTTTCACCTGTGAGGAGACTATTACACAATCATAGCCAATGGTCTAATCATAGACATGGAAAATGGATAGGGCCCAAAAAAGATGATGATGCAATTATGATTAGACCATCGGTTCTCAACCTTTTTTGGGCCCTATCCATTTTCCAGGTCCTTCACAACCCCCCCCCATCAAATAGGATGTAGGCTAATTGCCCTGAATAATAACTATTATTGTTATTGTTATTGTTATGATGGGTATTATTGTTGTTATTAGGCCTATTATTGTTGTTACAATTGTTGTCATCCAAAAAAAATCAAACCATTGAATGACAAGCAACAGATTTCTTTGTTTCCCAGGCAACAAAAAAGTGAATATAAATTATATTTACAGGTGTTTTCAGAAAATGCAACTGTTGTAAATGTAACATTCAAACTTTAATTAAATAAACAGAAATGCCTTCTTATGAATTGTTCCGGAAAACTTATATCAAGGGGTAAAAGCAGAATGATTCACTTACAAAGAAATGGAGTTAAAACCTCTTAAAGTCAGTTGCTTCACTGCGGCCTGAAGCCACGCAGTCCAAGCGGTTGGGGTACTTGGACTGCGTGTGACTGCATTTTGTACCTGGCTGAATCCCTGCTCAACCAGAAGCGTGGTCGGGAAAGCTAGAAGCAGCAGCCTGGTTTTCTGCCAGAGAGCCGGGCAACGCTTGGCATATTTGGCCCACATGCTGCCTCAGCCGGAGGTGCGAAAAGCAGATGTCTCTTTCCAGTGAATCTCTTTGAATATAAACAATATTGTGGATGGGAAACAGTTTGTGCTGATAGAACATTTTATTTATAAAAGTTAGATGATTGTATTCGCTGCCTGACCCAAGAAATGCCCGCCTAGTCTAATAAAACTCGACTTTTACATTGAAGTTCTGGCTAATGTTCAAGGCATATAAAATCTTTCCTTTCCAGCGAATCTCTTAGTTACAATATTGTGGATGGGAAACAGCTTGTAATCCTTTGAACGCCCCCGGGGGGTTGAGAAACCCTGTCATGGACCATCAAACTACACTGCGCATTATTCAGATAGAACAGCCAAGCAGGTTATGAAAACACTAAGCAAGACGCAGCCTCCCAAAGACAGCGATGTCTGACGACAGACTGATGGAGATCGTTCATTGGCTGAGTTACATCTGGTCCACACAACCTACTTAACGGGCCTGCGGAGAAGGGCGTGGAAGGGGGAATAAAGCGAAGGAAAGCTGCAGGGATCTCCAACTTGTCAGCCTGAGCTGCAAGGCAGCACCGCTGGAATGTGGGCTCACCAGAGGAGCTCCTGACGAATCGCAAGTAATCCCCGTCAGCAGAGAAGACCTGCGCAAGACAGGCTGTGGCACCCAGAGGTTCACCCTGTCTGGAGGAGAGAAGAGGGCTGACAGGGTGAGGTGGGGAAGTGATTGGGGCACCGGCTGCCGAGAGAAACTGAGGTGTGAACTGAGCACTGCGCTGAGGCTCGGCAAATGGCACGCAAACACGCAGGCGTACACCGAGCACAGCTGGCAGAGAGCTAGCCTGTCAGACATCATACGTGGAGAGGGCAACGCCTCAGAGACAGCACGCCCCTTCAAGCAGCGGGAGCACCGTGACGCATA
Source organism: Percopsis transmontana (assembly GCA_025447815.1). Lineage (NCBI taxonomy): Eukaryota > Metazoa > Chordata > Actinopteri > Percopsiformes > Percopsidae > Percopsis > Percopsis transmontana. Next base: position 13,953 of record JAOEHI010051314.1, on the reverse strand, counting down.
CGCCTTGGAGATCCATTGAGAGATGTTAAAGGCCCTACATCTTTCTCTGCCAGCTGCGGCCGATCCAATGACATTCTTTCATGATGTCCACAAAAGACGTTTGCTGACCTCCGACATTCGCCTTTGGTCGCCAACAAAAAACCTCGTTCCTGCTGGAATCCCGCTGTTGGTGTAGATGGTCTGCTCGCGTACTTTCACTTTGCTCACGAGCAGATCAGTTTCCTCTGCAGAGAAGCGTTCTTTCTTACTACCGTGGACCACTTTAATAGCAATCCACCAAGGTGCAAGCGCACCTGGCTCTTAAAGGGAATGGGAGATGACACTCTGATTGGTTTATTGCATGTTACGCCCAAAACACACCCATGAATAAACCAGTGACTAAGTACAACCCTTTTAAACAATGCGGGTGTGTGTGCTGTCATTATGTCATAATGTGCACTCAGCTGATAAGGAAGGTTCATCAATCAAAACGCCCAATAGGCACACACACACACACACACACCGGCACACACACACACACACACACACACCGGCATACACACAGTTCAAAACCGAAACCAGTAATATTTTGTGTTAGGACCAGCTGTTCCTGTTTCTGCCCTGCCAGACACACACACACACTCTCTGTTATTGTTTCAGTGAGTAATTGACTGACTGGCAGGGTTACTGTCTGAAGACTGGATGTCTCCATTAAATGATTGATCTCAGTGGCAGAGGCTGGCTGACTGTTTCAGCCGCCGACTGGCTCACTAATTAAACAGCCCGATGATTTAGAAAGCACCAGAAGGGTCCTTAGTGCGACACACACCGACACTGATTGAATACCTGACTCACTGGCTAAGCTGTGCGAGTCACAGACAGATGGGTTGACAGATTGATTGGCCGACTGATTGACGGGCAGTCTTGCTGACTGGTTCCTGATTTCACCCAAAAAAATAGCTTTTCCTTTCAAACCAAACATCCGTTTCCTTGTAACCCATTTATTCATGTTCAGGGAGTCTCAGCCAATCTCATTACACTTTGTGTCACACAGGGTCTCACACACACACACACACACACACACACGTAGAAATACAGTGTGTGATTTAGCATTCAGAAGGCACGGGTCCAAAGTAAGCCTTGGCTGTAATTGAATGCTAAATACCAGCCCGTGATTGGCTGGTATTTTCTTTTCTCTGAATGATTGGCTCGGCATGGGTGACATTTCAGTCCACACAACAGGCTTTGATTGGCGAGCCAGCTGATATGGACGCAGGTTGATTTCCAGCGCGTGCACACGCACACACACACGCGCACACGCACACACACGAGAGATTACATCAAAATGGTGGCTTGTTTTTTTCACGCTCTCATCCATTCTCCCTCATCCGTGTCTCGGTGCAGGTAAATGGGTCGTTCGCCCACCGTCAACACATCATCGGCCTCCGCACACCTCTCCCTCTCTCTGAGGTTTGTGTCACACAAAAGAGAGAGAGAGAGAAAGAGAGCAAGAGACAGGTACGGAACAAGGGGAAGACACAGCCAGGGAAACAGAGAGATCATTTGTATGCATGAGCAGCAACATCACAACAGGAAGAAACTAAATTGAAATGTCATTTCACATTCATTTTACACATTGCTGTGTGTGTGTGTGTAGGGGTTAGTAAAGGGGCACTGCTGTGTACATTTACTTGTAGTGTATATTTTGAGATATTTGCAATAAACATGTCAACAATAAAGGTAGACTAAGGCAGTTTTTCAACTTTTAAACTGGGGTTTAAAAAACGGCCGGCGGAAGTGCGTTCGCAAGTGACAATTTCGTTGGACGCAAGGTGTTTGCAGTGTGTAACCTCACACCCACCTGTCCCACCTGGTTCACCTGGTTCACCTGGTTCACCTGGTTCACCTGGTTCACCTGGTTCACCGTCGACCTCGTCTGAGGTTCAGTACAAGTTCCAGCGGTCTCCTGCATGATCACATTAGCCTGTGTAATATTAATCGCTGATATACCCGAGAGGTAGCGGCGGCAGGGTTGATTCGTTCATTTCTCATTCAGCACCTCTCAATGTATTAAACCTTTGAGATTTTTGGGTTGACAGATTCAGCATGGGGCCGTCACAATGATGGCTGTTGGCTGTGCGGGACAAGCAGCTGTCCAGGATCACCCCCCCCCGAATGTTCCATCGTTGAAGAGGAAGACACAGCGGTGTTCTCTATGAGGACGGTCTTTCCCCTGGAAGGGGGAGCAGCTGTTTCCACAGAAGGAAAAGGGAGCTCTGTCTGGTCGAGTTATTGAGCTTGAGGTGATGCGCAGACATCCAAGCACCGACGTCGGCGAGACATCCAGAGATAAGCGCTGCGATCTGTGCGTCGGATGGAGGGAAGGAGAGGTAGAGTTGGGTGTCGTCAGCGCAGCAGCGATAAGAGAACCCGCGAGAGATAAGATCACAGAGAGATATGGTGCACAGAAAAGGTGATGGCCTGGTGTATCGTGCGACGTGGCAAGTATCGGGACAAGTGGCATCTCCAGCCATTTGGTGTTGACATGTTGAGTTGCTTTCACTGATTAGTTACAATCAGTTGCGTTTTACAGGGCAAATATGCTTCAATAGAATGACACCACACTGTCATTGATGCAAAAACTCGTTAGGGTTAGGGTTTGATCAACAAGCTAGACTTGTTGGGCTCAAACACAACAAGCCCAGCTTACCTATAAGCATCCTTAAGCAAGATACCCAACCCCTACCTGTTCCTTAATAAATACATAACTTTACTCACTCTAAGAGATAAAAGCATCTGCTAATAGAGTTTTAGAAACTGTTTCAAGATGAGTTCATTATTTACAATTAGGTCATTTAGAAGATGCTTTTATACAAAACGACTTACAACTCCCATGCTGCTATTACATGGTGCAGGTAGGGGTTAGGCATCTTGCTCAAGGATGCTTACAGGTAGGCCAACTCTGGGGCTCGAACCCACAACCTTACGGCTGGGAGTCCAACACCCAGACCACTAGACTATCCTGCCCTCTACTGGCTGGGAGTCTAACACCCAGACCACTAGACTATCCTGCCCTCTACTGGCTGGGAGTCTAACACCCAGACCGCTAGACCACCCTGCTCCTGTTATGTTGTGTGGAGACAGCATATTCAGGATGCAGGTAACCACCTAGCCGGTGTTGTTCACAGCATGTTCGCCAGCACGGAGAAGCGGGAAACATGCTTTTCAGAAGTGCAACAAGTTGTGGTTACCTAGCCAAACGTGTCATAGCAATGAAAACAAAGCTCCATCTTTGGATTTTAACAAGCACTGACAAACACTATTGCCTAATTGGTCACGCTTTCTCATCGGCACGCCTAAATCCAACGTACCCATTGTTAAATATCCTTGCTGCTCTGTGTTTTCCCTACTATGAGACATCTGTGAAAAAAGCATTAGTGAAAGCACAAAATTCATTGTTTGGTTTCTCAAAGCCAGTATTGGATATATATATTCCAGCCAATATACAATCAATTAGTTACGCATTTCCTGATCGAGCCAAACACAGCGACAATGTTACAGTAGCTAAACCTCCATCCACAGTCATACACTGTACCCTGTGTGTGATAAATAGTGTACATAACACAACAGGAGATTGGAATCTAATCAAATCCCACGCAGATCCACAGAGCAATTGTGATGTATTTTATGATGCCGTAATTGTATAAATTCATGAACGTGTGATGGCAGTTGGATGGCAGATCTTGCTAGTCGTGAAGGAAGAAGTAAAAAGGAGTATTTTCTCCAAGTCTGCTGTAGTTTCGGGTGTGATTGTTACCTCAAATGTAATGCTCCTCTCCTTCACACGATACAAATTGTGTGTTTATGCTGAAAATCTGAACTGATTAAATGCGGGGATCTAATTATCTAGCTGCAAATGACCAAGATTGACAACAAACCACATTTTATCGATTTCATATATTTACATATTCATGTCTGAGGAACCATGAGCGTTCTATTGTATATGCCTAGACAGTACCCCCACTTGACCAACAGATGTCACCCTTGCGTGACATCTGTGAATGAAACCACGAGTAGTTAACTCAGTTCCAACACGTCGGTTCAAAAAGGTTTAACGGTTCAGACAGCCTTGTGTTGACATTACTACTGAGTGGTATAACAAATATACTGATACGCTCAGACAACCCATTTGCTTGCCGTTTACTTTCACAAACATCGCAAGAGCCGTCTCCACGGTAATATTGTGAATATTTGGATTATTCGTGCAAACAGGATTTGTTTGTGATTCAAAGAGACACTCCAAACAGCTTCTGGTCCTGAAACAAAAATGTGCACAGCCCGTCGCATGGCTGTGAATGTAAACAATGCCCTCCCCATCTCATCTCAGACATAGAAAGGAGAGCTGATGGCCTCAACAAAGCAGGATGAACAGGTCACGCCAGCCAAATGAAATCTGCCTGTTTTGGGTGCCCGGCCTGCTCGGGAAAATAGTGATAATGTCCTTTTGGAAGCGAGACTCCCAGTGTGATTACCATAATGACTGACTGTAATCTGCTCCACTCTGCTCTAATCAAGTAGCGTCATGGCTGAGTGGCTTGTTGCACATGCAAGCACACGCACGCATGCACGCACGCACACACGCACACATACACACACACACACACACACACACATAGTACTACAGTAGGATTAATTTTGCCATTCCTCTTCCACTCTTTAATCTTTCTCTTTTCTTACAGAGCTGGCTTTAATCAGAATTCTCTCCTTCAACACGATCACCGACGCTTTATTGTTAATATCTTTTGTCGCATGCTCATGCGTTTTTAAAAAGGTCCAGTCTGTGTTGGATCACGATTCTCCACCAACTGAAAACAAGCGTTGTCATATTGGTGAGTTAATGATAGCTCTATTTGAATGACGATTTTAATAGCGTGGAATTTTTTAATTGTGATGCTATAACGTGTTATTTGTCCAAATGTTTGGATGTGAAATATTTATAAAATAAAAAGAGCTCAACTATCATAACAAAAAACAGATGTGGCCTTTAAATGGCGTTTCAGCCGAATGGTTCCTTCCATTGTAATTGGAGATCGCAACACCAGAATAAACACCTTTCTTATTCTGGTTGGTCTCCTGGTTGGTTATTCATAATACAATGTCTACTTTAACCTTTAGTAGAGGCCAAGGCTGATGTGGAAATGCAAAAGCCAGGGCCGTTCCACAAGAATTATAATAATATAGTCAGAACTGGATGCACAAGGGTGGCTGTCTTTGAGGAACACAAAATTAAAAAATGAAGGGACGCCATTTTGTGTCGCACCCACTACGTTTTGGCGAACATGGATTCTGATTCGCTACACTTGGCTATTCCACACTATACTTTTCAGTAGCTCTGAACAACTGGTGTTTCAGTGGTTCTCCGATCAGCACAGGCTTCATCACGGAAAGACGACCCCCGAAATCATCAAACATGTTTGATTAACCTTGACACTGCCAATTGGGAGAGATACAAGTCTTGCACGCACACACACACACACACACACACACACACACACACACACACACACGGATTAGCATAGGGTTCGCTATCTCAAATCAGGCCTGAAAGTTTTGTGGTGCACAGAAGTTGTCGTATTGGGGGCTGATGAGCCCCGTAATTAAACCTGATTAATGTTGAGCTGATGTATGAACGTGTGGATACATTTTCATTTCCGTAGAACTTTCCCAGGACAGTGCTGCGTTTCCCTCTGCAGTTAATTATGCACTGCACACACGTCACAGAGAGGTCAGCGGTACAGCAGTCGCACAGATCCGCTCGCCTAAACGTACGCTCAACCCTTGGACCACCTCTTTGTGGGAATGTGAGGAGGGGTACAGGGTCATAGAACCAATTAAGACTCAAATTAAGCTATCAGCCTCTGTATCATCACTTTCTTTTGCATGAGGGGGATTCTGCAAATTAGTGCGACGTTTCGCTTAATTGTATTTAGGTCTCTCTTCACTTTAGTTGGACCTATCACACACACACACACACACACACACACACGCAAACTAAATCAACGGACTGAAACAAGGTCTGACTAGCACCATATCCACCATATCTGTTTCATGCATACAAAGTGCACATGCCCTTCCTCCCTGCCTCTCTCTCAGGTTCTCTGCATAATCCTCACTCCCATTTATTAATTCAAATGAATACCTCGTTTTGCACATGCCTCTAATCATATATCTTCAGGGATTTCTATTCTGAAACTCTGAGATGCAATATTACAGTAATAACAGTCAAGGTGAAGTTGTCTACTGTGTAGATAATTAAATACAGTTGCACTGATGTTTTAATCCTGTGAACATTTTGAGCCACCTACAACCAAAGCATGGGATTAGTCAAATGTTCTTATATAGTTTGCAGCTAACTAAAAATCCTCTGCCATAATACTTTGCGAGGTGAAATGGATCATATTCAAATTTGTGATTATTCTATGCTTTACCCTGCTCTGATCATGTGCAGGAAAATGCAATGCTTAGTGAAGGTCAGAAAGGGCAGCTGAAATCCACTTCACATTTACAAATAAATATTTGCATAAAGAGGAAGTAGCTGGGATACTGTCGCAACAGCGTTGTATTTACATTGGATTACCGTAACACACATCTGTGTGTGACCCAAGGTCATTTCTCATAGCCCTCTGGTACGTTGACTCTCAGGTGGAGGTGTCTAGAAGGGTAAAAAAGATAAAAGAGAGAAGATGGTAAATGCTAGTGGCTATAGCTGATGATTTATATTATAGGAGTTATTTGTTACGTCACTGTTCTACGACAGATTGCTTACTATGGAACATTTTGAGCCATTTTCAGATGCAAGGTCTCTTTAGTTATACACACATCCTTTAGCAAGGCTACTGCCCGGCTGCAGAATCAACCCCCAGTCCACAGTAGTAGTAGTAGTACTAGTAGCTGATTCCTGGCATTAGATCTAGATTATTTATATATCTGCTTTTGAATCAAATTTGTCCCCCAAGTCTTCCCACTCAGATCCGACACTGCTACTTATTTAATAAGCCTTGGCAGAGTTCATAGAGGGCTCATCACTAGCACTGGGTTGTCACGGCTACGCTACCGTAAGTCATTTGCTAGTCGATTGTGTTCTTGTAGGGTAACGACCTCTATATCCTATGACACTAACAATCCTTATGATATCCTCCTTTCCTCCCTTTCGATGATGTCCACTCTGCTAGATCAGCTCTTAGAACACTAAGCACTTTACAGTTGGCAATTATTTACTGTTTGAAGAATGATTAACTGGAAGTGTGAATGATAACTTTGATTATTGTAATTATTGACTGTTTGAGGAGCAAATGACGAATCTTTGAGTAACGTTGCGCAAATGCATAAGTGAAGTAACCATGGTGACATGATGCTGTCCTTGTTCTAAGAGAATGTTATCTACTTGCAAAGACTGGTGGTTAACCAGTTCAACTGTCGACAAATGTACTAATTGTAAGTCGCTTTGGATAAAAGCGTCTGATAAATGCTGTAAATGTAAATGTAAATATATCCTGGATATAAATTATATGTCCTAAAATAAATGACGTGTGTGATTTCAGATAGCTATGTGCTTAGTGCACCTTCACCTAAAGCCCGGAAACTACCACACAATGGCCATTTTAATGGAGCAAGCAATTCCTCAACGCGGCTACAGTCCAGAACAACAGACTGGTATCTCCTTTCCTTCTTATCTAAAAGTCGTTTCTCAAACCTCGCCAGTCTGGCTTTAAGGCTGCTCACTCCACTGAGGCATGGTGACAGAGGCCCTTCACACTGCTAGAGCCTCCTCCCTCTTCTCAGTCCTCATCCTCTTGGACCTGTCTGCAGTGTCTGACATAATGTACCACCATATCCTTCCACCGACCCTCGCTGAGCTGAGTCCAGCCTGGCAGATCGCTCCTGTCAGGTCATTTGTAATGGACACATGTCTAAACCCTGTTCACTCAACATTGGTGTCCCACAGGGCTCTGTGTTGGGCCCCTTACTGTTCTCCCTGCAGACAGAATCTCTTGGCTCTGCGATCTTACATATCACACATCACATGCGTTCTGTTATCACTGCTGCACTGACGACACACAACTCTACCTCTCCTTTCCTCCATCCAACAAACAGGTCGTAACGCGTATGGCTCGATGTCTCAGTGCTTAGATGTCTGCACATCACCTCAAGCTGAACAACTCGACCAGACAAAGCTACTCTTCCTTCTGTGGAAAGGAGTGAACAGAAACCCTCCCCACTTACCACCTTTCTTGCCCCACATTTGGCTTTCCTGAACGGGACTGGGGGGTCATATCCTATTGACACTATTGTATTTCTTTTTACTGCAATAGACCAACAGCAGCTTGGTCCCCCGTCATGTCCCTCTGAAATAAATCTGATATTCTGGGCTCAGCGCCCATTATGCAATGTGGCAGAACTGCTCCCCAGCGGAGAAACAGTGCTTCACTCATGCACTGGGTACCAGGCCTCCTAAAGGTGCAAAACAGAAGATAAACTCAAATATCTGGTTGTGCGAGAGTTCTAATTAATATACTACCATTGCAGGCTTTTGCAGAATGGCTATTTAGGAAAAGTCACGGGAGCCCAGAAACTATGGTTACACACCTAATAAATAATTAAAAACAACAAACCCTGGTCACACCCTTGCTGTGATACAGTCGGTCGTAGGTTCAAATGACCACTAGATGGAGCCAAGGTTCTCCCTGGAACTTTCCAGGATCACTTAGTATGGCTACTCAGCAACTGTTTGCCATTTGCAGTAATTCACTTAAGATGAGCTGGTGTTCAGCTCAAGTGCTCAGTCATGAAATCCGAGTGGAAGAGATTATGTGGATCACCAAGCCAAGTGCCAAGTTTTTTTCTTAGATCAGTTCTTTGTGGACTATTCCTGTATTCTTTGTATTACCCAACTTTGACTATGGATGTGGATGCGGCTCTTTAGACTTTGGTTTGCTGCCTTGTTTGGACCGAACTTTCTTCTGTTGACTCACTGTTTCTGAAAGAGATCATCTGTGCTTTTTGACCCGTTTTGTTGAATTAAAGAAGTATTCTACGTTGTCTGTGGTCTCCACATCTGTGCTCCTGTTGACCCCTGACACTGGTGACTATTCACAGCATTCTGGTGTTAAACAGCAATGTATTGTGGGATAGTTGTTGAGGTAAAGCTAGCCTTGTGGTCTAGGTGTTGGATAGTCTAGTGGTCTAGGCGTTGGACTCCCAGCAGCAAGGTTGTGGGTTCAAGCCCCAGAGGTGGCCTACCTGTTAGGATCCTTGAGCAAGATGCCTAACCCCTACCTGCTCCATGTAATGCCATGGATAAAAGCGTCTGCTAAATAACCTCATTTTAATTGAAAGGACAGTAATGCAGGAATACCAGCAGGAATACCAAATATAAAAAAAGATTTTTATTTTATTTTATCCCAAAAATTATCATGTGGTTTATTAATTAGTGTTGGGGATGCAGGAAAAATCATCTGAATTGTCAGAGTTTAATGTGAAAAAGAATGTTTGTGGGTGAAAGACAGTATGGTGGCACACACACACACACACACACACACACACACACACACACACACACACACACACACACACACACACACACACACACTCAATATAAAAATAAATAAAAAAGGTTTTACATGAAATTATAATTAAAATGTGCTGTACAAAAAGGATTCTGACCACAGCTGACAGACAAGGCGGGCTCTCTGTAATGGACCATCACATTAAAGGCTGACTGTAATTGGACCTGGATAACCAATTTAATTGCATTTTTAACCTGTCAGCTGTCCTACTTGACAAATCTCAATGAATATTAACTTTAGTAAGGAAACCTGTTTAAAATTCATTATTTCTCCGGCAGCAAAAAAATACCGTGTATTGCCAATACATTTTGCTTTTGTTTGGTATCGGCACGTTGTCATTGGTTCCAAGCGACATTTGTGTGAAAAATTGGTGAAGTGGCGACTGACGATACATCGGAGGGGGGGGGGGGGGTGTTCTGGTCTGTTGTGCATGCAAGCAATGGCATGCAGAGACGTATCGATTAGAAAGGAGTTTTAATTACGTTTTATAATACACAAAGATCTCACTTGTATTTTTCAAATTCCAGAACGCTATTGCTAAGCCTCTTCACATGATACAGCACAGTGACCATGTGCCAACGCTGACAGTGCAAACAGTAGCTCTGGAGCAGATGCTGTGCTTTCTCCTGCAAACACGCAACCACAGAGAAGTCAGGGAGACACAAAGTAGCCTGTAAGTAGACTTTGAGATGAGCGGCAGGAGACTGCCAAGCAATCAAGAAAACCAGGCAGGGAACCGAGGAACATGGAGGCTTACATAATGCGAGGACAGGTGCTCTACACAAACAACGCAGACGAGACCAATGAGGGAACGTATGTGGTACAAGTGTGACATCTAGTGGACGTGTGAGAAGAAACAAAACCATACATGAGGGGGTTTTGTCGCAAAACGTACCTGTCTTGTTTTTATTCTACCTAGATGTTACCTTTGGCAATGCATCTGCAGTGTGTTTGCCCTGCAGCAGCAAGGGATTATTATTGTTTAAGCAATAATAATCAGCAGCAAACAGGCATGTCTGAAGATATTTACTCCCCATTTTCATCCTATATTTTTTATTTATTAAAATATTAGTTTAGTCATTGCACCATAGCAACTCCTACAGTAAGTACGTATGTTTGACCAACCACTGCCGTTTCAAATGCAAATAGTATAATGTATACACACACACACACACACATATACAAATATATATATATATATATATATATATATAAACAAACACATAATAAATACACCAGATACAAGTTTTTAAAATAATCAGAAGTGCAAATGGCCCGCTTCCAAGAATCAACCAGATCATTACTGCATTTTGCATTACCTTATTGCAGCATAAGTAGCAGTGCTCGTGAGCAAATAGAGTTTTCATGAACATATGAAAACAGATCATCATTGACACCAAGAATCAGGAGAAAAATGAGGACACAAAGTGATACAAATACAAACAGTGATAGAGTGAAAGTATTCATATGTCATATTATTACTGGAATTCCATGTATGTTTTATGTATGTTAATGATTTGTTGCTTTGGCAATATGAGAAAGTAACTTGTCATGCTGAGAGAGAGAGAGAGAGAGAGAGAGAGAGAGAGAGAGAGAGAGAGAGAGAGAGAGAGAGAGAGAGAGAGAGAGAGCGAGAGAGAGAGAGAGAGAGAGCGAGAGAGAGAGAGAGAGAGAGAGAGAGAGAGAGAGAGAGACCGACCCACCCAGGCAACACCGTGACTTTTAGGTCAATATCTTGTCTACATTTCCCTGTCTGTTGGCTAGGACCCGACCGTGAAATAAACCCACACTTAAACCTTTAGGCACCAAATACACATCTGTCCCACATGTTTAGACCTTGGCTGTGGTTCTCAATCTTTCTGGCTCTACTTGTGACTGGGTCGTGCACAACCGGGTACAAGCAATGAACCACTTGAACCACACAATTATTAATAACAACAACGATCAGAAGAATTTCTGCGGCTAACACATAAGTTAAAATTATTTATCAGTAAACTGCCTTTAGGCTCCTTAACTGTTGTCTTATTAGTAATACAGCCATTAGACATGCTATAGAGACAGAGTATCTAACTGCTAATTATGTAATGTGTACAGTATAGTAGTATAGTATTAACAGTTTATGTCAGTATGGTTATATATATTAAACATTTACCATGCCATGACAACGGCACTTATAATTCAGTCTCAATAAACATAGCGTGCAAGCAGAATATTTCATCACAGATTATCTTGCGCGCTACTTCTTCTTGACGCAGCTCTGTCAGGCTTGTGCGCTCTCTCGTAAGGATGAACGTTCCAGCCTGGTAAGACGTTATCCTTCTGACGCCCTCCTCCTCCGCCATCTTGGCTTGTCTGACTCCCGCCTGACTCCCGGCTATGTATAAATAGTTGCATATATTTATGGCTTAATATCATTTCAACTGATGAATGATATAAAAATTAAACCCGTACGGTTGTCATGAACGGGGAAACTAGCTATAGAGACCAAAACCGTTTTTTGTACCAGGCTGTAAACATGTCTCATGATGAAGTGGAATCAGTTTTCTGAAAAACAGTTTTAATGCAACCAGGAAGATGAGCTGCCTCTCCTTCTTTCTTTCATCCAGGCTCCGCTAAGCATTGGCCCATGGCCTGATGGGTCAGCGGAGAGAACAACAGAATACACCCTAGCTAGCTAGGAGTTCCGTGGTGTGAGTAACATTACAACAATGACAACAATAAACAATGATTTATGTCATAGAATAAATGCTTTGTGGCATTTATTCTATTTTATTCTTGTCACACGGGGAAGCAGTGTGTTGTTCCCGACCCATACAGAACAGCCAGGACTTTCTTTTTCCAAATGGGTGCATGGACAGGCTACTGGTGGTAGCAGAGGCTTATTTTGTTCACAAGCTGGTGAAACGCTCTCCCCTGCCCACAGACAGCGTGTGGCATCAAAACACGACCTCGATAAAAACTAGACAAAACACACGTGGCGAATACGATTTGCAAGCAAGTCAAGCCACAAACAGAAAAGTGTATTTAACAATATTTTAAATCAGTTGTTGAGCAATGACTAAGTACAATTAAGTAATTTATCTGAAGAAGCAGGTAGGGGTTAGGCATCTTGCTCTAGGATACTTACAGGTGGGCCAACTCTGGGGATCGAACCCATGACCTTCCGGCCGATAGCAGACCACTAGACCCCCTGACTTGTATGACATTATCACGTGCTGTCAAGAACGACGTGGAAGTTATGACATTGCAAGCTAGGCCGGCACGGTCATAGCTGTCCAATCAAAATGGCTTCTGTCAAGCCATGTGACCTTGGTGACACCCCAAGCCTCTCTGTCACGCTAACCAACCAGGACTTCTCAGTGATCCGTTCCCTGATTGGCTACAGGTGTATCCTGTTAGGAGGGTTCCCTGTATCTCCTTTTCCATTCAGTCAAGTGTTACTAAAACGAAACTTCAGTGACAGTTCAATTTGCCAAAACTAGTAAACTTGAAATCCCATCGGCCATCGTGAAAAAAGGATTCTTCCACTTTTATTTAAATTCCACTTCAGCTGTAGGGCTTTTATTTCTTATGTAATTTATTTTTGTGGGTGGGTGGGCTAATTAGCATTCAAATTACATATTTGTATGCTAATATAGGCATGTCAATTTTTCGACCACGCCATGGCGACAACTCTTTATCATTTTCATTACACACACACACACACACACACACACACACACACACACACACACACACACACACAGAGGGGAACATTTTTGGACCAGCCCAGATTCGGTGCGATGGAAAAGGGAGGCTTGATTGGATATCCAGTGGAATCTCATTTCAGTCAAGTCTAATCACATGTCTACGGGGCGAGGGGGAGGGGCTCTAGCGATGTGTGTGTGTGTCCCCAGGGGATGAGATTCCCCCACCGGTGGAGCATTTTAATTGTATTACTGTATTAGGAGCACCTGGGGCCATACTGGGTGTCTGGACTACCAATTTTGAAAAGAGCTCCCCCGGTGGTCGCTGCTGTCAGGTGGGGGACCTGAGCCAGCCAGGGACAGAATGAAGCCATTCATATGACTGGGTGTTATCTTATGTAGGTAGTGTCACACTCGGGGCTGTGCTTTAATGTTACCGTAATGCTGAAGATGCATGAAGAAGAGGGGGCAGGATAGTCTGGTGGTCTGGGTGTTGGACTCCCAGCCAGTAGGGGGCAGGATAGTCTAGTGGTGTGGGTGTCGGCCTTTCAGCCGGAAGGTCGTGGGTTTGAGCCCCAAAGTCGTCCTACCTGTAAGCATCCTTGAGCAAGATGCCTAACCCCTACCTGCTCCATGTAATAGCACCATGTAATTGTAAGTCG
>JAOEHI010051313.1:0-18913 GCA_025447815.1 Percopsis transmontana | reverse complement strand
GGCATGTTTACAAACCTCTGTAAACATGCCTCTTTGGGTTCACTACAGTAACTTGTGAAGATTATCTTTTGGTACCTGTGGTACCTTAACTTCTCATTTTAAAACATTGAAATACAGACATTCACATGTTGACCAAGTAGTATATGGCACATATTACTGTTTTCTTTTTTTACATGATATAGGACTGAAAGGAAACAAAATCAAATGTGATTATTTTTAACTGATAATGTTTTCACCCCGTCAACGTTGGTCCATAAAGGCAATAGCTTCCTCTGTAGCTACTGCAACAAAAAAAAACTGTTCTTCCTTTTTTCCGTCAATAAGAAAGAGTCAATTTAGTTTACAGATTAACATTTGCCTCAAATAATAGTTCAGTGTCTATCTTGACTAACTAAAGCTGTTATTGGTTCCAGTATCAGAGCTACACGTGACTAATCTCCTCTTCCTCTTGCTCTGATATTCCTTGGAAATTCCTCAAGATTAAAGTTTTTCTGATGTCTTCTAGCAATCCTTCATTCCCAGTGCTGTAATCCACTGGGCTCATAAAATCAATTACCTCATCATCGTCAACACACCAGCCGGGCCAGTCAACATTTACTCCATCCACAATAACAGGGCTAAAGAAAGAGGGATAATTATTTTTTAGGAGACAGACACTCTTCCTGAACCAAACCTTGGTTGTTTGAGATTGATCATTTTAGTGTCACGATCCAGATATTAATGAAAACATATTAAATGTGTAAATGTTAAACATTAAATGTTCCCAATCAAAAATACATGAAAGTGAAAGTGAAATGACAATTAATGCTCCTCTTTAAATATGAATTGGAATGAAGTTTGTATTCAAACAAATACTGAAACCAAGATGTAGATCAAATTAGAATGCACACATTTGTAGAAGGCAGTGACACAAAGGACTTAAAAAGAAACTGTCAAGTTTCCATTCCAACAAACTGTCAAGTTTCCAGTGGGTATTACAACTTAGTCTCCAGGCAAAATTTCATTATAAAAGAAAAGAATTGTGATTTTCTTAAGAACAATTAAGATTGCACTTTATTAACCCTGTGGGGAAATTGAGTAAAAAGATAATGGGTGGCCCAGCATTTTAAATTCGAAGAAATCCTCAGGATAAAATTATTTCAGTAGTTTAGTGATTATAATCAGTATTAGTTAGTAATTATTATTACTAAGAAACTGTTTGGATGAAGAAGAAGTAAGTAAGGCAAGTTTTTGTGCTTTGTCCGCAATACATGTCCTTGAAAATATATTTTTCGTCATAATAGTTATATTACACATCTAGGGCCTTAGCAAACATTCTCTATCCTATCTCTCTCTACATATGTCTAGCATAGGATTAGCCCATGCAACTTAGTGCCATGCAGAATTGGTTTCCAGTGTATTAAACATTCATATTACAGCCACATCATTTATTATGCAACAAAAAGCTTGAGAGTGCTTCTCACCTGCTCCTCCTCTCGTCTTCATCTCCATCTACTAGCTGCTCCCGCCATCCTTCACTCACTCTGGGGGCTCTGTGCCTCATTAGTTCCACCTCTTTCCACTCTGTCTCTCTGTCCCCTTCGCTGGGTGCTGGAGATGGGGTGGAAGAGAATGATGGAGAACTGGGTGGGTTCAATGCACCGTGATTGTCTCTGCCTTTGGCCCGTTCCAGAATGCCCTCGAGATGGGACTGTGTTACTTGTGGGCCTTGTTTCGTAGTGAGTACAGCCTCTATTCTGGGGAGTGTCAAAGAGTTAAGATGAAGCCCGTGTCTTCCTTTAATGTCCGGGATGGAGGCACTCCTCTGGGTACGCTTTTTATGTAGATTATGATTTTCTTGAGGTAGTTCTGGCTCAGAGAAGGTTTCAGGATCTGGGGAGGCTCTGTCTTCGGGCCAGAAGCTACTTTGGTTCAGCTTCAAGGATCTCAGCTTGAGTACTCGGTGGGAGTCTGAACTGTGGCCAGAGGAAGCCAATTTGAGTTTTTGGTTCGAGTCGTAGTCGGAGTTGGAGGAAGAGCTGGTGTTAGGAGCGGACCAGTCTGAGCCCAGGTAACTCTGCGTGGCCATATGAGCACAAGCATTTTGATGACTGTTGAGAGCCCTTCTCCTTCGTAAACTGGGAGACTTCAGATTTCTGGAGAACCTCCAAGCCTCTGAGAGCTCTGACGCCTTATCCTCTCCAGATAGGCTTTTCCAAGAATCTTGACTTCTCCCTTGGTCCGGTGACTGGGAATCTGAATCCTTGCTTATTGATCTCCCTCCTGCTACAGGGAATCCTTGTGACTGAGACCATCCCATGGGATCTGTTGGTTTTTGCTCTCTATAAAGGACAGGTGAAGTGTCTGGCTGGGTAGTTGGGTAGTCTACAGCTGGGTATCCATCAATCAACAGAGAATGTGGCCTATTGTGACCTATAGGCTGAGACCTATGAGGAAGAACCTCACCAAGGTCAGGGGCAGAATGTCTGTTTTGATTCCAGGTCACTCTTCGCTCTGTTAGGCCTAAACTCGGAACTACAAAGGCTTCTTCCTCCATTTTGTTCCTCGCTCTCATCCACATTCCTGTGCATTCTTTTCCCTTGATTACTTGTGTCCGACCAGCAAAACCCCCATGCACCGATTTATTGTGATTGTCTCTGAACATGTTTGGCCTACAAGGCAGATCAAGACAATAGTTTGCCTCACGATTTGAACGTTGTTGATGTGGGTGTGTCTCTATTATGTTGGAGGTCAAATTCCCATTTACCGATTGCGGAATTGTAGCCTCGTCATTAAGTTTACCCACATCCTCTATTGAGTGTGGTTTTATTCTTCCATTATTTACCATTGTATTCACTGTAATGGGTTTAGCTTCACAGTGTTGACGTCTCTGGCTGTCCATCTGTCTGTTTGACTCTGTTTCTCTCATGTCTTTCAGTTTTTCCTATCAAAAGGCAACAGAAGTTATACATTGTTAGTCAATAAATACACCTTGCCCTTCAAGGGACAAATCTGTGATATAAATTATATTTTATAAATGGGAGCAATGCATTGATGGGGAAAATTCTGGTTTTGCTTGTGTTTACCTGTGCCTGTTGAATGGTGGATACCCACGTGGAGCACCTCTCTGGAGTGGCAGTTGCAAATATGTAGACATTGGCAGCACTGCCAAGCTCACCTACCTCCACGAGAATAAATGAATCTGAGAGAGGAATAGGATGAATGGTTAGGAAAGCAAATGAGTTCAATACTCAGTGTTATTGGTGTCATACTCACAGGCATCTTTAAGCACCGCACAGCAAGTTCGGTCCAAAGCCAAGGGGGGGCGCACTACCTTCAGCCTCTCTGCTTTCTTCTGGACTTTGGTCATTAGTAGCACATCTGAGAAAAGCAGAGCCACTACTTCCAGCTTCAGATTTCCACGTCCGAGGAAGCATGGGAATTCGAGAACGTTAAAGGCTTTCATC
Organism: Percopsis transmontana; assembly: GCA_025447815.1. Taxonomy (NCBI): domain Eukaryota; kingdom Metazoa; phylum Chordata; class Actinopteri; order Percopsiformes; family Percopsidae; genus Percopsis; species Percopsis transmontana. The sequence continues at coordinate 15,467 of JAOEHI010051313.1, read as the reverse complement.
TCAAAAAGATACAAAAATGCATAAAGAGTAAGTGGGTATGTTGGCTCTGCTCACCTTGCTGTCTTTCCTGCCACGGACCTTCAAGTTCTCCTCCAGCAGAAGCTTCCGAATGACCCCAGAACCCACCCCTTTGATGGGGCACGTCAGATCAAAGTGGCACAACTCCCGCACATACTGGGAAGGTCATATACTGTATAATGATGCACTCTACACAATATTCACAGAAATTCTACAACTCTACGCCTTGATGAATGAGCAGTTCACACACTACTGTATTGTGTTATTCTTTTCAAAAGGGGGGTATATGTCTGATGCAAAGCGAAAGCTTTTACCTTGTCAATTTCGTCATTGATCCCTTGCACCTCATATCCCTCTACCCTCTTAGCAGAGATGGAGAGGGCTAGCTCCTCATCCTGTAGCCTCAAGTAGTCATTGATGCTGTCTAAGAAATCATTTACCCTGGACAACTGGAGAGAAATAAGAGTATGGTTCAGTGTTAAGACAAGGTTCATTGAGTGTGCACTACAGGAAACCTTCAAAGTACCTGGAATGGTAAAACCGTAAACATTCTAACTCTGGAAGTACATATAGTAGCCATACATAGTATAATTCCAACTTGTTCAGTTATACAGTATAGTACTATATCAGGTTGAAGTTACGTAGTGCTTTGATGGAAATGTACTGACGTCAGCAAACTGCCTATGCTAAGAACCAATCGTGCAGTAGGTGTCAGTTGTCCCAACCAATAGTTGCAACAAACCTGACAACTGCCGTCACGGAAATGCCAATCAAGCAGGTTCTCAGACAGACAGTCCTGAGAAGAGGTCAAACCAGCAAAACATGCTTCTAAGAACTGCGTTCCCTAATGTAATAATTATTATTATTCCTATTATAATTATTATTTTGAAGGACATTGGGGAAATACGTTTTCATGTCATATATGCAAGTTATTATTTCTCAGTTGTTCTCACCATGCCTCTAAGTGTGCACTGCACGTCGGGGTCCTCAGTGCTGCTGAGCACTGCCTTGAGCAACAGGGGGTACTTGGTGATCCTCTGGTGGGGTTTAGCCTGCATGTCACCCAGACGCATCCGCTCACACTGGGGGTGAGTCTCCACCCACTGAATGCACGAGAACAGGGAGATACCATCAGACATCTTTCCGAGCCAAGAACTCTATGGTTTTATTAATTACTGAAAAATAAACCCACAAATCAAGTATGGTTGATAAAATGAATGTCTTGCAGTTGTTTTCGCATTAAACTTACACATCAAAAACACTTGGAAGACAAGCTGAGTAATAATGAGAACAGCTACTGAGAGTCTCATTACGTTGCATTACTGGCTGTGTTAACCTGAATGGTATTGTGAAGGCTGTGTGGGTGTACGTTTAAATATCTGTGTGACGGAGAGCAAGAGACAGAAATGATGTCCATCCGCACGCACATGCGCGCACGTACCTGCAGGTAGGCAATGAAGTGTGGACTGGTGTCCATCTGTCGCCGTGTGAACTCCAGCGTGGTCTCCTCTTGCCAGCAGTAGGGCAAATAGGAGGAGAAACGCTCCTTGAACTGTGGAAGAATGACTGATGGATTAATGTCTACTGTATGTGCTAACGCAACTGTTGAAGGGCTTGTGTTTGAATCTTCTAACCGTCATCCTACCCGATCCTAACATATTCTACATCCATCCACTACCAACTGCAAAAACTACTGTCAAAACCGACAATTATAGCAAAAGTTGTTAGTAATGCAATCAGTGCCATCTGACATAAATTAATCATTATATTAATATTATTTGTGTCATCTATATTATGAAATGTTTTCATTATATACAGAAAACTTTGAGATTATGACACCAAATTAAATTAAAGGTTTAAATAAGAGATACATTTAATACAAAATAGATTTTTACTTCTGTACATGATGTAAATGAATACATTTACAGAGAATGAGGAGCACACATGGCTTGGCTCATGAAATACTAATGAGCATATCATGCATATGACATACTGGCCTGTCACAATAAGAGTAGATATTAACTACCTTCCTGTCTGTGTTGTCTGAGTAGAGGCAAAACCTTTTACACATTACATTTTTATCAGTAAAGTATAACTAAGTATATGGTTCTTCTGAACCATATACAGAACCGTATTTAGGGTCATCAATAGAACATATACTTAATGTCTCCTTTAACGTGTCCATGGCCGTCTGGATGGTGTTTGATTATATGTGTGAAATTATGGCCCACAATGAACTCTAATTAATTGTTCATTCTACAAAAACGGCATTGGCAGAACTTTGCTTTTACTTTTGAATGAGGACTAAATGACCCCAACACACTCTATTTTTAAAGCCACTAATTAAACACAAACATAAAATAATTATATCAGGTTATTAGGAACAACCGACGACAGACAATTGACAAAGCCTGTGACATATTGTAATGCGGCGTTGTGGGGTGGCGAGAGTAGGCGTGGGCCAGAGGGAAAACTGAAGGCAGACGCGGTTTACGCGTCTAGCGTACTTTTATTCAAAACCACAAACGCAAAGTACAAAAACAGCAAACAATGACCAACAGCACCTGGTGCTGCTGGGGGAACTTAAATAAGGTCCATAATTAAACTAAGGAGGGACGGGAGGCACAGAGCGTGCAAGGGCCTGTACACTGCAATCGTGACACATATGACTTACAGTAGGCCTATGCCTTATGGGTCAAAATGATACCAAGGCTAGGATGGGAACGATTTATGATGATTACTTTTATAAAATGTGCATTTTTCAATTGTGTTCATTGTTGTTAAAATATATATATTTTTGAATGTTACATAAAAACACAATATATGTTTTATATATTACACTAATTAAAAAGTGTTATTATAATAAAGTTTATGTTATGCTATGTTTATATGCTCAGTGTTAATATACAGTATATTTTTAAGTTATATATATTATATTATATATTACTAAAAGGATAGCTGTATATAGTGTGCAACCCCCCTGCATGCATGCACATGGCTGGTCCAAAAAGTTAGAAATGCACTGATCTTCCTAGTTTTTATGAACCTTTTACCTGCATGCAACCGGCTTCTAATCTAACAGGGTCAAAGGGCTTCCCTGTTCTTCGGACTTCCTGTAACATGGGATATATCACTTCTTGCCAGAACAGGCGGTGGTCGTTGAGGATTGAGGGAAGGTTGGAGAAAAGTAATTCAGGTATAACCTGATGAAGAACATGAAGAGAAAGACACAACACAGTGATCAGAACTGACTCCCCCGCTATGTGTGACATTTTCCACATTATCAGTGGAAATATTAAAATTATATTATGTGTTCAGCTGAATGTTCCATTTGCACTTGAGTGTATCAGCTCTGACGGATGTTGTCATTGTGTATGTACGTCACCACTATGCTGAACAGTGGAAAATAGGCCAGCCAATAATGTATGTTTTGTTCCAGCTATGTACTTGTCTTGGAAGACTGACCTCCAACAGAAACCCATGCTGGTGCAGGCGGTCAAGGGCTGCAATGACTAACTGTGAAAAAGTGAAAGAAGTGTGTCTTTGTCAAACACAATGCCAACCTGCCTTTAAACAGTACTTTTGTTAAACCCTGGATGTAATAGCTTTCTTACCTCAGTATAAAATCACATTCTGATCTTTCAGCACAAAATAATCTGATTTCCATTTTTAATCCAAAATGTAACCTAAATATACAGTACAACAGATTGTTTTTTTTTGTCTGACATAACTTAATACATGCTACCGTTGACGTGATAGAAACATGTTTTTGAGAAACAATGGAAGCCACTGAAGGTTGAAAAAGTTTCTAATTTATTGATTAATTTATGCCGAGCAATCAGTGTGTGCATGACCTACTGAAGCTATGAATTAGAGAGTTTAATATAATTTCAATATTGCTTTAAGGATTCTGTTATCTTTGTCCATTCAAGGGCCAAATGTATATCCTTGGTTCATGGCTAGCACTTAAAAATGTAAAGAATGAAGCCTTACATCTTTGATGATTGTGAGCTTGTTGATGTACGTGAGCTCAGTGTAGACAAATTCCCACAGTGCCTCCTGTTGGTGTCTTTGGGTTTTAGACATGCTCTGACCATAAAAGTAGAATGGAGGAGGAGAAAAGAGGAGCATTATTCATGCCCGATACAACTGATATGAACTCAAAATGGATAGAATGGGCAGTTTTACTAAACTGCACAAGTCATTAAGGAGCCCTACAGAATGGGAGTGTACAAGGTCTGTCCAGTTCCTCTCCAGTGTGGTGCCCTCACCGTCCTCCCCCCATCTCCATTTTAGACTCTCTGGAACCATGTAGGCTTCCAAGACCTGCTTCAGCTCCTCCAACTGACCCTGAGTCTGAAGGGTGCGGAAGGGAGAGAACGGAGGAAGATGAAGAGAATGGAGAGACGATGAGAGAGGCATGTGAGGAAACAGAAGCAGGAGAATGAGAGACATGTATAAAGGGAAAGGATAGAAACAGGAAAGTAGATGTAGAAAGACAGAAATACTAGGAAAAAACACAAATTAGGATGTCTCCATAAAACTATGTGTATGTATAATTTTGCCATCAATACATGAAGATGGAATAAAGAAAGCTACAGATGTCTTGACTGTGTGGCTGGACACTGCTAGAGCATGCCTGTATCGCCCTGTAACTGTATCTAGAGGCTACAGTTACAATAATACCTCGGGCGTGGGGTTCTTGTCTTGGCTGAACAACACCTGTCGCAGTGCTGTCCGGGACTTCACCGATGCCTTACCCATCGTGGCAAAGTCTGTTACCACCTTCTGCATTGTCCGTCTCTGAAAAAGCCATAGTTGCATAGTAGGCTAGTGACATTTTGTGAGCTTCATATGGCCATCCAGTTATCTATTCATTAAACTGTTAATTTAATTAAGAATTTTTTTTTTTTACTATATAAGCTAAAATTTCTCATACATATCTTCATACATTTAAGTAGTCTGGGACTCATTTTATGAGTAGCTCTAATGTGATTTTAAATAATCCACATCTCATAGGCCCAGAATTTGCCTTCTATTGTGGTAAGCCAATTTTGAAAAAAGTGTGGGAGAAAATCATTATTTGTAAATTTTAACATTGTACTCAAATTCACTAAAGGGCCGTCGTTTCGTGTAGCTTAAAAGTCTCATTCACAGCAGAACGTTATTTACCTGAAAGCCCATAGTATGGAACTTGTTTTTGTCTGCTGACCCCCGGTGGTGAAGAAGTGTCTCTGCAGCTGAGGGAATCCCATCCACAACCTCAGTCTCTTTAATTTCCACATCTTTCTGCCTCTCCACCTCCCTTCCATCTCTGCAATGTTCTGCTGTTTCTCCTATGTTTGCTTCGTGTCTAACACCATTGTTTACATTTGCTGCTTTGGAAGTAAGACTGAGAATAAAGATAAAGAGACATTCATTACTTAGGCTACTAATTGTAAGTCGCTTTGGATAAAAGCGTCTGCTAAATGCTTAAATGTAAATGTAAATTACCTTATCCTGGCGTGACAGTAGACAATACAACATGGTGAAATGTTTAGCAAAGAGTGAGGCACACAGTATTATAAGACATTGTTTCACACATTAGCCTAATTTTCTCTCTCTCTCTTTCTTGTAGGGCCTGATTTTTAACAACAGGATATTATATAATTATATATTATTCAGGCAGTTATCAGCTATCGTAACAACACAGTGAGTGCCAGGTGTAGCAGTCATATTAGGCAGGTAAGTAAAGAGTCAGAGAATCACTTAAATGCCATTGACGAGACTAGGGTTGCACAAACTCAAGAGACAGGACACCGGTTGTTTCACATGTTTGCCGCTACAGTTACACAGTTCCCATGGTTCACACACAGCCTGCATCATAAACTGCGTTCTGTGAAGCTTTAGGTTACTATGAGGAATGTGTGAGAATCCCCATTCTGCCACTAGTTTAATAAAGTACTGCCACCGTACGAGCTTAAGACATGGCAGGCATCCCATTTTGTTTACATGCTTACTGCACAGCTGCTAAAGATGAATTATTTGGAAACACAGAGGCCTGACAAAGCTTAGCAGATGGGCTACGTTTCACTGTATTCATTAAACTTATACATTTTATAAAACAGTACAGTAAAATGTCTATATACAAACACATAATCAACACTTCAAAGCACCTGGCCCACTGACGGAAATAATTTCATCAGTGTCACACCTGACAGCAGTATATAAAGCGTAGTAAAGATTATCTAGTGACATACAAATGATACCTGATATCCAACTACTTTCAATCATTTCACTTTCTAGTCTAAAGAAGAAGAAAAAACAGGCCCCTTTGTTGAACCTGAACAAATTACCACATTCAATATTATTATACTGAATGTGGTAATTTATATGTATATGTCCATACTCTCCATACTCTCCTAGGGTTGGATAGACACAAATTTAGAATTACATATCTGATTTTTAACACCGCGCCTTTGTTAGTAATACATACATAAAGTAATAAATAAATTCAGCAAACCTGGATTTTGTTGGATCCATTTTGTGTCAAACAGTCATGTTCAGTTTCTGTTAGCTTTCTCCTTGTGTGTTTAAATTTGTCCCTCCCTCTCTTCTTTTCACCTGAACTTCTGCTCTCTGTAACTGGCCCAACAGGAACAACTGGCCTTGAAGGCCAAGAAATCAGTGCTTAGAGCCGGTTAATGTGCGGTGTTACCACAGGGACGGTGATAAGTGATTTCAGGTTGAGCGAATGTTGTTTTATGTCAATCTGTTCTATCGATCACCTTAAACAAACAGGAGGTAATCATTTTACAATTACAGCCTCCAATACAGTCAATAGAGATACTGTTGAAAATGATATCTAATAAATGTACAGTAGAAGGGTGATTGAGGAAGTAAATTAGAAAATATTGCCACAATGAAATGAAACGGATTAAGTAGAACAAACAGTAAAAACTAAGTATAATATTTTAAATGAATGAATGCAAGAGGATTGGATGCTGCCAGCAGAATGTGAGGTGACAGATATACAACCATTTAACACCCACAAACACTAAAATCAAGTAAACACGACACTTAACACACACACAGTCACCAACACCATATCTCAAAGGATGAACGATTCATTTATTGATTCCAAGAAAATACAAGGAGTATACAAACTTTTATTTGCATTGAATCTATCAATTCAAAATACGAATTTATACATGACTGTGAAACATAAAAATAAGAAGGAAGTGCTTGTGAATGATACAAATATATGCCTTTGAGTAAGGTATAGCTCACTACCCGTCTTTCCATGTCTAACTTAATAAGGGTAAGGCTATATCCGTCTAAAACTGCCTCCGGGTGCCTCCGGGTCCCGCTGCAGGCTGAGGCTAGCATTAGAAAACTTTTCACTGAGTCAGACTGAGGAAGACCTGGGTGTGTCTAATTCCCTGTTAGTCATAAATAATGCTCACATGATGGGGCTTTAAGGACTGCTAATGGCACTGCTCTAAAACCAGTAACAAGGGTATTTGCCTGGTAGAGGAAAGAACACCCATGGAATAAAATAAAAACAAACTAGAAAGAAAATACATACGATTGCTATCAGTATATGTATTTGCTCCTACAGTATGTGGTGCTATAATGTGGTTGCCAGGGTGCCATTCAGGAAAATTGTCTACTGATGATGGATTGTATTTTTATAACATGTGTACATTTTCGTTACAGGATTCTAGGGAAAAAGAATAATTTTGTTTCTAGGTCAGATGGTTCAGTTACAGTAACAAGCAAAAATGTGACCTTGCTTTTGACCTGTTGGCATCGCAAGAGGGACTGTTGACCCCTAATAATACAGCAGAATATTAGTAAAACTGGTGGTCCTAATAAAGGAAACACTTGTGCAATATCTGACCAATAAATCAGGCTTAATATAATATTCATTAGACTGGTGGGACAGTCTAGCACTGCTGAATGCAGTTTTCCTAAATAGCTGGGTTGATAGCTTAAAAACAAAGCACTAACACAAAAATAAAACAGCAATAAAACAGCAATAAACAATGGCAAAGCCACAAATAACTTGATTCCCTCTATTCTTGAAGACCAGTTTAGGTGTTTTTACAATCAAAGTTCATAGTAAGTAACACTAAAAAAAAAGAATAAGAATAATCTAACTACCTAACTAACAGTACAGATACAGTTAGATCATCAGGCTTGTTTTGTTCAATAACTACAACTGGTTGTAGAAAGTCGTAGGCATTTATAAAAAGAGCTAACACTTACAATACATTTGTGATAGACTTGGCTTGGTAGACGTCTACACAGTTATAAAAAAACTTTAGTATCATATTTTAAAAAGTCTGATTGTTATGACAATCAACGTTCATAGTAAGTAGCACTCAGTAGCACCAGGTCCTTTAGGTTAAAACATAAAATACTTGGTCTCAAAAGCTTTTTGCTCAACCACACACACACATGTTCACATACAAACACGTATGCGCGATGCGTGTGCTTATTTGTGTGACAATATGTATACCAGAAAGAGAGAGAGAGAGAGAGAGAGAGAGAGAGAGAGAGAGAGAGAGAGAGAGAGAGAGAGAGAGAGAGAGAGAGAGATGGGGAAAGAGTGAACTTAAGCGTGCGTGAGCACATTGGTTCCACTAACCAGCCCAAACATGTTCTCTACTGAATGCCGTCTCCAGCTCCTCGACCGCTCCAGCCAGGTGCAGCTCGTTCAGTTTCCCCAGCAGCTCCTCGAACAGAGGCCGGTGCAGGACATTCCCCGCTCCCCGCTTCCAGCCAGCGCCCCCCGCCCACATCCCTCTCTCAGCCCATGTCCTCAGCATCTGGTAGTGAGCTTCCTTGCAGGCGCGATGGTCGGCCTCGGCACGATCTATCTCAATATCCGTCACGCCCAGCGAGCGCACCAGCTGCTTGACGAGGTGCACGGGGACCAGCTCCAGCACAGCATAGATCAGTTCAGGGACTGGGCGGTCGGGGGGTGGGGGGTGGGGGTTTGGGAAGAGAGGCAGATTGAGCACAAAGGGCCACTGTACGTTGCATACCTCAGGGCAGGTGAGTGATCATATCAGAATGTGTACACACACACACACACACACACACACACACACACACACACACACACACACACACACAACACTAGCATGCACACACAGGGGTGGATGATGGAACAGCAGTTTATAGTCTTACAGATATAAAAAAAAACCTTTCCTAGAAATAAATATTGAGGTTCATGAGTATGTCAAGACAATGCCAATATACAGTACATTTATGTTTTTACTAATTATTTTCTGCCACTTAAATATCGTGATAAATACCATGAAAATATTCTGTAATGATATTTTGCCCGCATCACCCACCCCTACATCCCTACATCCACATCAGACACACAGGTATGCATGTAGACTCACTATGGATCTCAGGAGGGATGAAGTCAAGTAGGTTGGTCGTTTTCTGCTCAGACCTTTGTGGACAAGCTGCGTTGCAGACAACCTGTGAAGGTGTCTCATAGAAGAACAGAGCCTACAAAAGGAAACAGCAATTTAAAAACTATACAAAATATACTATAAATTATACAATTCCAGTTTCAGTTTCCGGTTCATCGTGAACCACAATTGAGGTATAATTTCATCTGGAACATCAGTGTGTGGCCTTCTTTAGTGACATAAGGAAGCCATGTAGTCAAAATGTAAATGTGCGATTCTAAATATGGAGAAAGTTGGTCATGGTAATATACCTTGGTTGAATCCAGAGAGTCCTCAAACCTAGGGGAGGAGTCTGCTTGCCTCTTTTTGCTGTATGTATTTTTGGTGGCTTTATAGGTGACACAGATGACCACTAATAAGAGCACCCCAAATAAACCAGCCCCAAACAACACCACTTGAACGTATTCGTATGTATTCTCTGGAGCTGGATGAGGAAAGCACAATTGAATGCAAGATCATTTACCCAAGTATACCTTGTTAAGTTCACAACATGCCTGGTGAGATTTTACTCTCCAGCTGTTGTATTTATGAGCAATTGTTTTTACTACCCTTGAAAATAAAATTCAGGAACTCACGTTGTTTTGGGGGCTCCATTTCAACGGCTGAACAGTAATGTTTGCACTCAGCGGTACAACTGTGAAAATAAGGACGTTTTTGGTTACAGAGGAGGAAGTGACACTGTCAGAGAGGAAGTGGTTAGAGACAAACTGTTACAACAGGTTACAAGCTCAAAGACCCCAGGCAGTACACATTAAAACATATAGTGTGCAGTGTACAGAAATGGCTATTGACCACATATAAGCTTATTAAAAGTAAAATATAGAGCAATTGTAAGAACCCTATAATAATGATCTAAAGAAAGAAATGACTAACTGTTCTGCCTTACTTTACTTCCTACAGGGTATTGTACAATAGTGGAAGTCTTTAGTTTCAATTCGCCTTTTCAACTTCCTTATTAAAAGGATTTAAATAGTCATTCTAAACACTAATATGAAAACACAGATAAAGCCACAAGGTTATACTTACTTTCTGCATGGGAGACACTTGTTTTTAAATTTGTAGAAGCCCTTTTCACATTCACACTCAGTGTTGTGCTCTGGCGTACCTGTATACAGCAATTATTACAACATGTATTACAAAAGTCTATTTAGACTGGCATAACTCAATGTGGACCACCACCATGAATAATTAAAACAGTTTTAGTCATAAAACTGTTTAAGAGTATTTTCATTATGAACAAAAGTAATACTATTAAAATATTAGTAATTATTTTATATAGCCCTCCTTTTCGATCACAGGCACTCACATTTTTGTATTTGTCGCTCTCCCTCTCCACACGATGTACACTGGAGACAGTCATATGTTTCTGAGTCGATGACGTATTTGTAGAAGCCATCTTTACAGCGGCATACAGTGTTATTATCATTCACACACTGAGAAACCGTCACTTCGAATTCTAGAAATGGAAGGGCAAGGAAAAGATAAGAAGGGGCTCCAGTACGCAACACTGATGTACGTGGGAATATTGTTGAAAAGGATCATTGCTTTACGTTTGCACGTTTTACAGCGTCTACAGTTGGGGGAGTAGTTCCATTGGTCTGTGTATTCTCCGATTTTACAGGGATCACATTCTGTTCTCTGTCCCCTTCCGCGACAGTCTTTCCTAAGCTTTGAACCTGTGGAGCATTGTTAGTGAAACCACTAGTAAACACAGCTATGCCCCACAACCAGTGTGATATGTGTAATAGCTTAGAGCCCCTAATGTGTCACACACTTGTGAACGTGTGACACATTCTGTGGTGTTCATGTTTGTACCTGGACTGCACTTATCACAGCAAATCTTATCATCACTGAGATATTCGTGATTGTCTTCGCACTGCTGGTCCTCCAGCATTTGTGTTGGTAAAACCAAGGTGGGAATAATTATGCACTGCAACATAGAATGTGCACAGATACCACTGTCATAAGATACTAGTATCTATCATCAATACTATTATAAGTATTATAGTAGCATTGGATCAATGTTACTATGGCATTGACAATGTTATAAATAAAACAAAATTTCATTATATTTGAATAAATACAAAACCACCTATAGTACATATGCCTACAATTATGAGCAGATAGGGGTTAGGCATCTTGCATACCCTTAAGGCTAGGAGAACACCCAGACCACAAGACTATCCTGGAGTCACCGGTTTGCCTTCCTTATGCTTGAAATGCCTTGGTTTACTAAAACCACACTGTAAAAGCTACATAATCATTCGATCTTTACGTTAAAAGTATTGTTGGTGTCTCCCTTTGTCCACACCATTTGAATGGAATTCTAATTCTTGCACAAAGCACAGTAGAAAGAGTCTTAAAGTAAAAGTATTTTCCTACCATTAGTAGCAATGTGCCAATACTTCGTTTTTTCTTCCATTTTCGACTGCAAATTCCATCCATTATCTCACAGGTGTCACTCACTCCATCCGATTTGTTTCAAACGGGCGCCTGTTAGTTAACTTCGGGCACCTGCAATAACACGTAGCGTACATTTTTTAAATATAAAATAATCTACACGTGTTCTCCTGAATTTAGAAAAAAAGTTAGTCAGGTGATGGTTGGGAACCTTATACCGACAACAGATAATAAACCGTGATTTGATCTTTTTAGTTTCAGTTTCACCATACACCCACTTATCCGATATAATCGTCGGATATGCGGTTACTGTAATCTTGCCTAGATACTCACTTTAATTACAACCGAAGGTTTCTTTTCGGATCAGATCAATATCCCAGGATCCAACATTATATGTAAATGTACATATTTTGATCGAAATCGACGAAATGTGCCAAGCTCTTCGGGAGTGGAGGCGGACGCAAACGGGAAATGGCACGTCACTGCTCGATTTCAAGGAAATTTGAGACACACGAGTTTTGCAAGACAGACTTTTAAGCAGGTTTTGTAGATGGTGGTAGGCCCGATAGAAGGAAGTGGCTTACTTTGTTTAGCAAAAGCAATTAATATTAGACTATATGGACCTATAATCTTGGCCAAGTTGAACAAGTTTGTTAATGCACGTAGGGCATAAAGGCATAGCTAGCTCGTTAATCTGTCCTGCCTTTGTAAAATTAATGTTTTAGACGGGTAACGCCGAGGAGGAGGTAAAAAAAATAAAAAATAAAATCAGGCTACATGATCAATAAAGTGAAATGTACCTAGACAGTAAGCTGAATATATCTAGGCCTACTGATTATTACTACTAATTATTTTAGTAGGCCTACTAGGTATATTCAAACTTAACTAGAATCTAAAAAAAACCACATCCTTCTTTTTAACTTGATCTTTTCTCCATCTCTTGGATCTCTCACCAACAGTATCTACACACACAGGCTGGTCTGAGGCTTATTTTAGCCGCTATACTGTAATGCCCCCTAGGACCGACTGCATGCATGTCAGCATTGGTTGAACATACCAGTCCTGTCCTAAATCTGACATATCAGTACCAGGACTATAACACTTAAGATTTACAGAATATGGTTTCCGTGTGCAAACTGTATTTTGGGGAAACAAATGCTTGCTCTTAAATGCTTTAATGCTATCTTAAATCATCTTATCTTAAAGGTAGACTAAGGTAACACAATTATGTAATAGGGCCCCAGATTTTAACCCCCAGCTCACTGTTTAAGTTTTAAAATACATAATAATAATGTACACTTTCATGCCTATGTAGCTGTAGGGGGAGGGAAAGAGAATGGTGTGAGCCTGGGAGTGCTGTAGAGGAGGAGTAGCCTGGTCTATTTGTTATCGTCCAGTTGGTGATGTCCCTACAACCAGAGATCATCTTAGATGGGCCCCCCCGCACCCAGATCTTTCCTTTTCCCTTGCCCTTCCTCCTCTCTGCTCTTCCTCTCCTCTGCTTTTTTTTTTCCACAAATAGGCCTATTGTAAAAAAAATATGTAATTATTCCATAATTTAATGAGGGCCCAGTTTTATCTGTAAAGGGGCCCCGGCTTATCTCCCAAATTGCCAACATGTTCCTGGCAAACATTCTTTAACACTCATCAAATTTACAAATGGTTACAGTTTGTACTTGTGACAATGAAACTGTAGTTTTACAGATCCATCACCATTCTCATTTTCGAGTCATTTCTTAACACTGTCCGGTGCTGCTTTGTCAGAGCCGAGGTTTTGAGATATACTGCGATATGAGTTGTGAAGCCTCAATGTGACAATGTGAAAATGTTTTTTAATTCATTTCAGAGGAATAGAAACAGCCTCAGTACTTTAGTTTTATTGGCATTATAATAGGATTACATGTTGCTTAGTTCAGATAAAAACTCCACTGGCTGTCAATCGGCATGTTCAGTACACTATACTCTCATGTACCATTGACAGAGTTGTCAGCATTATTTCTTATTTTGTTGAAATAAAGTAGTGTTGATCAGCACTATATTTCAGGCAGTGCACTGTCAAAAGTGGGTTGGACGGGTACCTGAGCTCTTTGAACTTTTTCAGCTAAACCTCAACAAAGCTGAGAGAGTCAAAGAGACACAACACACACACACACACACACACACACACACACACACACACACACACACACACACACACACACACACACACACACAGATGCAGCAACATTGTTTTGGAACCAAAAATGTTTTTTTTTTTACCAAAACGCGACAGATGAGAGCTGGTGGAAAATGACGAAGGTGGAGAAGGGCTTGTTGTCGGTGCATATCTTAGGGGGTCGTTTGCACTGACTGTGAGCATTATCAAGATTAAAGGGAGACCAGTCAGAGAGAGAGACGTTTTTTTCGTGAGTCATTACAGACATTTTATGAAGTAGGCTAGTTGACACACTTCTGGTCCCTGTTCAGTCATACACTCAGAGGGTCCCAGGTCCATACCATCTTCACATTTCCTCAGAACCATGGTAAGTTGAACAGTTTATCGTTTTCTAAGCAGTTGAGGCAACTCAAAGGTATTTGTATAGACATAGTTTCATACATTTATAAATACACACACCTGTAACCTAAACAGGAAATGTAAGAAGTCAGTAATATTTCTATTTATTCACTTGATCTATAGCCTACATCTTCAAGACATAGTCTTTATGAACCTCAAATACCAACTTGAACATAAAGATTTGTGTTGTGTGACCACTACAAGATCAATTGAAATTTATAATGTAAATGTGTCTGATCAATTACATGATTTCTCTTCTTCTTCTTCTTCGTTTTCTATGTGTTCTGTTCTACCTGTTCTTCCTCAGATCCAGCAGTTGTATTTTGTCTGTTTAATTTTTCTATACAGTCTTTCCTTTCCCTTCATTGTCCATTGCTTTAATGAGACACACTATAAATGGCTGGAAAAAAACATTATATGTTCCAAGTGTCCACCGGGTATGTCAACTCTTTAAGTTCTAGTATAATAGCATTTATATTCAGTTGGAATTGCTGTCACTGCTAATGGGCTGCCTAACATAGCATGGTGCTTACATCTGTAAATGTGATTGTTTTGTTTACTTCAGGAAAGCATATGGCAAAGCGATGCACGGAGAAAAATACTACAGAGTGCAAGCTTTGTCCTAGTGGACAATTCATAGACAACTACAATGTGGAGACGAGCTGCCCTATGTGTTTAAACTGCAACATGAACCGTAAGTGATGCATCGCTGTGGGGTGTTTGTCTGTTTGATTTGTGATTCAACCGTCTGAAATGACACCAATTCCTGTAGGCAAACTAAGGCAAATGTAATATTCTGACTGGTACACTACTCTATGGCGAGGTCAATATTTCACAGAAATATAGCCAGAGAAATGAGTCATGTAGCCAGGGGACATCCCCTTTATGTATCTTAAGGGGGCATGCAGTCAGAGAGAGAAGGAGAGAGAGAGGGGGGGGGGGGGGGCCGAGGGGGGGGGGATGGGGGGGTGTGAGTTTGGGCTGATTGCAATTAATTGTGGATAAAACAATGACATAAAATA
>JAOEHI010051312.1:12500-18914 GCA_025447815.1 Percopsis transmontana | reverse complement strand
TCTCTCCCCCCTCTCCCTCTCTCTCTCTCTCTCTCTCTCTCTTCCCTATTTTTCCTGTCTGTTTCTCTCTGCCTTTATTTTCCTTGACCTCCCTTTCTCCTCTTTCCACTCACCTACTTGAACGCTCTCTTTCCTTTTTCATTTTCACTGCTTCTCTTTCCATTTTCACTGCCAGGCGTGTCTTGTTTATCCCTGTTGGACCCCATATGGAGTCCAGAGGAGGTTTCTAGTCTGACCTGTTGATCTTATCTCCAGCTCTGCTGCTGTAGTGATATTTAAGTGTCCCCCTTTAGCTAGCTAGTACATAAGTACATAAAGTACATAAAATATGGTTGTTTGGAGTTCAACGTTCAAAGCATACTTCACAAAGAACAACAAGTTTAAACATAAAAAAATAGTATAAAATTAGGCCTACTGAAAGTGCTATTTTCCATCATATATAGCAATATGCTTTATTTAAAAGGGTTTCTCACATTTTTTCACAATGCACAGACAAGGACTATAGCCTGCTTAAAATAAGCTTACTCATCATTAGTAGAGCGGTTGGCGACGTTGTGCGACAGAGTGAGATCTTCTTAAAACACTGTTCTTCCACTCCTCCCAGAACGTTTTGGCTAGGTCCTTTTCAAATGCCAACTTAATTAAAATGGCCTTGCGTCGATGAATCATGCTAAGACGATGCTCTGTAAGGACGTTCTTTAGTGTGGAAAAAAGTTTTCACAGAGTGCCATGCTTGCACCAAAGGTCAAAGCATATTTGAGCGCCGTCATCACGCTTGGCATTGCTTCGAGAGGTTTCTGTGTTGTAGAACTTTTTTCCATTTACCCACGTTGGCTGGAGAGGAGTCCCTCATTTACATGCTTAGGAATTGGTGAGCCACTGTGTATTCACTCCACAATGGGTGTATTAGTAAGGTCCAGTAAAGGTTTAACTTTGGACACAGCCAAGAAAGTAGAATCCTCTGGGTCCAGAGATCTGAGCGCATCCATCATCATACAATTGCGCTCCTTAGTGCAACTTCATTTACCGCCCCTCAATGCTCTCTCCTGCCAACCTTGGTGGTCTTTGATTAAAGAAACACTGTATATCCATAGTCACACTAGATGGCTCAGCACAGTTAATAAAAGACCTTAACAGCTAATGTTACTGTAAGACTTAGCGCTATGCTTAGTACACAACCGTAAATATCCGCTCGCTAATGACGAACCGATCAAATCTGTTTAAAATTATTTAAAAAAAAAAATCAGACCAGATATTTTATTTTATTCAGGAGTTATGTATATACAAAGAAATAACTTTTGATAACAGTAGCCTATTGCTAAAATAATATTGTAAGCAAGACTGGTGGTTGGTGGGAAGTGGAGTTGCTGACGGAGACAAGACTCGGCCAGGACGGGCACTAGTGACTCCCAGGGCGGGCCAGGCCCCCCATTAATTGTTACTACAGTAGAATTTCTAAAACAAAAAACGTTTATTTATTAAGTACAGCTGTGTTTACCCTACTATGAAACAGCTGTAGGAAGAGTCCATTAGGACTGGGCGATATATTGTGTTTAAAAGTATACTTTATGATACCATCATGTTTTTAGCCAACCATAGTTAAATAATGTTATTGTTTACTATTTTTAGCAAATGTAAGAATTACCGTACTTATTGCAGCTGTATCTTTAGGATTGACAATGAAAATGGAATGGGAATACTACTTTGACAATAACAAAGAACAATAATCTTAATAGGTTGTGATGCTAATACCGTCACATAGTACCAGAACAGCATCAATATTGACTAGTATTATATTGAATATTCCACAGACTGAATTTCCAGGTTTCCCCACTGTGTGCTTTTGGTTGTTTTTAGTAGAGGATGTGACTAAATGTTTAGCCTATTGTCAATTTGCTTTCACAAATGACAGCTGTGTGGGAGACATCCTATCTGTACAGTGAATGAGCGAGAGACTATTGAGCCATTACAGGAATCAAACAGTCGTATATCAGTGGCTAATGGGAGAAAGAAAAATTATGTCAGTTATAGACATTCATTTCACTGCAGATATCAGTTTATTTGACTGGTTTGTCTAAGAAATAAATGGAAAATTTACATTGAACATCAAAGGATGACCTAGTGCTAGGATAAACAATCAAGCTAGGAAAGAATGATATATACACATGTATATCAGCAAATTAATAAACAGAAAATAACAGCTTGCTAATTAAAGGTAAAGGAAAAAAATCGTACATCAACACGTAGTCGATTCGAACGTTTGTTTGACTTTAGAGCAAGGTTTTGTTGGTCAATTGTGCAATCGCTTTCCGCTGCCTCAAGATAGCAAATTTTAAGACCAATACACCCATGGGCACTCAGATGGGCGCAAGTGCATTAATTTTGCTATTTAAACCATCTGGGCTTTGGATGGGAAAATTACAACTGCGTCAGTCTGAAACTAGCAAAAGCACTTGGTTTGCGCCAGGTGTAGAATAGGACCCATAGCTTCTAAATCCCGCCTCCCCTCCTTTTCCCTGAATTTCCCTAATTCTGTGCTGCCATCCGTCCTTTACCCTTCTTTCTCATCAGTTTATCCCCCATCTGCCTTCTTTCCTGCTGTCCTTTTGTTCATTCCTTCCTACCTTCCTTCCCTCCTTCCTTCCTCAATTACTATAGCCCCTTTCAGACAGCATTAGCGGGATGCTGCCATGATATTTGCTTGCATTCTCCTGGTTTAGGCAGTGTTGAGCCCATATTTAGACATTTCGGTCTGGGTGCATTCATAAAATCTTGAATCCAAATCCCCTAAGGGTTCTATTACATGTACTAACAAAAATCAAGCTGTTTTATGAAGGCCTTTTCTTGTATTTGGATAAAGTTGATTTTCATTCGTGACGATGTGACTTACAGTTAAACTCACAGAGAACTGAGTGTTATCGCCCCTCACTGCGTGCAATTTCAGGGCAATAACATTCGATCACAAGACACGTGAACTGATCTGTCAATGAAGACAACAGTAACAGTAGTCAATGGGGTTAGGCAGTTCATAAATCCAAGGACAGGCAATGGTCAGGCGATTGGCATCAGGGCTAGAGAGGATAATCCGAAATCAGAGAATGAGAAAGCAGACAAGGGTCGAATACCATGGAAGCTACAGGGAAATGGGTAGTTAGACAGATAATAGCGCTTAGACTGTTGCATAGACCAAACAAGACTTTGTGGGGAGTGAAGGGAAGTGAGGTGTATAAATACTTTGACTGTAAGTGCAAATTACGGACAGGTGTGCAGAGTGGTTGAGCTGATGAATGACTAGGTGCAGGTGTGTGAGTGAGAGATAGAGAAACCAGGAAGTGAACTAATACTGGGGAAGGTTGATCTAGGGGGCGGAGCTGAAGGTGTGTTGGTGTCTGATACTGGCGTGGATGTTACAGTGGCTGACTCCTGGGGACATATGTTTACTGAACTAGGCATCCTGTTTTTGGCATAGTATTAATGGCATATATCGTGTGCTTTTTCTGGCATATACTGTACCGTGTGTTAACAGGGCATTTGTTTCTCCATTAGTCTGTCCATTTGTCTTACCACTTAGCATACCACCAGCTGATTCAGAAGGTTAGCATTCATCATTTAAGTCTTCATCCTCACCCATATATGGTTTAAAATCTTAGACTCCAGTGATGTGTATGAATTTATCGCATAAGACAAGCAAGCATATGGAAATATATTCCTGACTACAGCTGCAGGGGTGAGTGCATCCCATGCATTAATGTCACCCGTAAAATACAAATGTGCTGCCTAATAGACTTATAGCTTATAGATTATTATTTATGTGTTTACATCTAGGCTCCATCTTAAATGATACGCCTCGGGCTGCTGCTCTTCTGGTCAATGAGTAGTTAGACAGGCAGAGAGAGACAGACACACAGCGGGTGAACATAGACCTACACACACAGCCAGGCGGATAGATAACAAATAGTCCAACATCCCAACAGACTAAAACAGACATACCCCTCCGTAGGGCCCAGCTAATAGCAGAGGTTTGACATTGAAAAAAACATATTCGGCATTTTTTTTTAAGAAACTGAAAAATAGAACATTGGCATTGAAACACTTGTGTAGAAGTTTACTTTGGGCAGTGAAAAGATCTTTTGATGTTTCTTTGTTTATTCTGATGTGCTTTTTCAATGACACATTTTTTTTCTTCATGTCAGCCTTTTTCACTGCAGGGTTTTTTTCGATGTAAGTACTTTTCAATGTCAACTTACTGTCTCTGTTTCGGCATGGAAGGGGAGGGGTTTGGAGGGGAGGGTCAAGAATACATCTTTTCAGTGCCCAAAGTTAATTTTAACACTAGTGTTTCTATGCTAATGTTCTATATTTCAATTTAGTTTTTTTTTTTTTTTTATCAATGCCGATTATGTTTTTTTCAATGCCAAACTTAAAGTCTCTGATATAGATCCATAGTAGCACAGTTCCAGAGGTATGTGTGCTAATTCGGCAGTGCTCCGGAACTGGGCCTCCGGGAATACAATAGATGGGGTTAGCCTGGGAATCTGGTCCTTTCAATGGAAGCTTTTGTGTTTATCAGACACGCCACTCCAGTAATGAAGACAACACAGTTGAACCTCAGCACTCTGTGTGTGTATGTGTTTCATGCCTTAACTATCACTCGTCATCCAGTAAAATTAGTGAGAACAATCACACTATCCGTCACCTGCATGCATGCCTAATGCCTTTCATTATAACTCAACCATTGAAATACTTGTTGAAACCGCCTTTAGGGTAATTTTTAATGCTGTCTTTTCACTGCCTACGGGTTTTCCGACATCCAAAAGCCATACCGTGCTTTTTTTCCACCGGGTCTGAAAAGATAAATATCATTTTTTCGGGCACTCTGAGGCTGCTTAGCTACAGTAATGATGCTGTTGAATCGAGAGTTGATTAGCTCGGGTCGTAGATTTTTACGCATTTACCAGGTAGAGCATGCGGAATAGGCTGCTATAAGACGACGAGGCAGTTTGCTGCTTACATGTCATTGGTTGTACGAAGGCATTGTCCATCTTAGCATAATGTTATGGAAAACGAATTAAATCAAAATCTTTGTTTGTACATCATTTCTTTTCAGTTCCTCAAAATGAACGTGTTCAGATACTGTATATCACGATTTCAGAGTAAAGATTTTGTGTTCATTTTTGATGAATGATGAAACAAACGGTTCTTGGTATTAGACCCCGCTGTATATGTGACACAGTTTACATCAAAATTCAACAGATGGATGTCTTCGATTTATAGATCTGACTATAATATAATTTAATCCAATTTTCTAGTCCCTATGATGTTCTGAAGAAGAATTATCATTTGATATTTCAGAGGAGTGTTCAGGACCATCGCCATGACACCCACTCACATGGCTGAGCTGCTACTATTGGCACACATTAGGGGCAATTATTCAAATGAATGCATTAGCGTTCGGCGCTGGAACTTTGGTTATGCACCTAGTGCAAGGGTTTAGTCTGCATGGGGGACGTGTGTGTGTGTGTGTGTGTTGGTTTATACAGAGCCATTACGAGGCCTTGTGAACTTTTGCTTTTGTGTTGGTCTTGTAACAGACAAAATAGTGGGGTTGCTGGTGTCTCACAGAACAGCAGCTCTCCTGTTGGCTCCTCTTCATCTTTCTCTTTCACTTCTGTTTCTCTTTGACACACTTTCTGTTTCTCTCTGTGGCGGTCGTCAACCGCCCGGCTGTCACCACTGTGATTCAGTAGATTTTAGCGCTGCCCACACCGATAAAATGTGCCTGTTAGCTTTCATTTCATGCATGTAAACTTGCACATAGGTCATGCAACTTGTTGTCAGGCTAATGGTTTATGCATGATTAATCTAGAGGACAGACACAAAGACAGAGAACAATTTTTTTTATTGAACTACTTGCCGAAAGTATCCCACAATGCATTTGGCTATAAAGGTGATATAAAAGTATTTTGGTATTTGGTATTATTTTAGAACTTCTCAAATTCTTTTGTTTATATTTTTTTAAATATTCTATTTTTTGAAGTTCAAAGCAATTTCCCCCTACTCCACTAATTCATTTAGTACTGTACTAGATTAGTAGATAATATTCAAATTTCCTTATCACTAACAGTAACAGCAGAACTGTACAGGCTACTGTTTGTTCACTCTCTGCTATCGGCCTTATCGTAGGACCGCACACATGCGCGCGCGCACACACACACACACACACACACACACACACACACAAACACTTCAATTTACACACAAATATATACCTGCACAAGCACACATACACGTGCACACACAAATTATTCAACAGATATAACACACACAATACATGCATGCACAAACCTGCTACTGCGTGATATTGATTTGTCATTTGTGCATAAAAATAGCAACACATGGACACACGAGATGGAA
>JAOEHI010051312.1:0-10000 GCA_025447815.1 Percopsis transmontana | reverse complement strand
AGCAGAGGAAGGAAGGGCCCTTAGCTGTTCTGAAGTGCCTGTTGCTACAGCTAGCAGAGAGGCTAAGAGCCACTAACAGGCAAAGCAATGGCCCACTCATGAAATAACACCAAGAGAGGCCCTCTGTCAGTGTGGGGGTGTTTTTCTGGGCATATAGAGTAGATATTCAGTTCCCAACATTTTTTGTCCTCTGTACCCCCACAGCCTTTCCAGTATGAACATTATCAATAATGTTATAAAACCGAATGTTGTTATGGCGATTTTCTCTTAACCAAGGTTAGGCATGTGCATGTGGATTGTTCAAATAAGTAAAACAACCCTAAATCAACAACTAACAGACTTAATTGCATATAATTTTTCGTTATACATTTTCTTGTGACATACAGTATGTTTTAACGGTAACAATTACAAATTTTGTACCCCTGGTTGGGTACTATAGAAGATACAGTACAACAGGAAGCAAACCTGCTGTACATTATATTAACCCCTAAATCCCGCTGAGCTAATGCTAAACTAAGCAGATATGGCAACCAATGTAGCTCCCTGCTGTGTTGTATGTAGCACAATCCACATTGATAAACTTTGATATGAACACTGTGCTATTCTCTGTGATGCTGGTATCTGCAATTATTCAGAGGAGACGTGGTTTCTATATGTGCGTATTTTGTCTGTGGAGATAAAGTGACAACGCCATAGATGCAGGGAGAGAAGAGACGAGCGTCTAAGATTAATAACTTTTTTTAGCAAACAAAGCACAGGGAATTATTTTCAATATTCCAGGGCATAAAGGGCTTGGTAGGTCATGGCTGCATGCATAGTACTTTGGGTTCCTGGCATACAGAATATTGAGAAGCTACAGTATACTGTATGCTGCGTTACTTATATTGAGTATTTATCTCAAGATATTATTTTTTAAGAATGTTTAGTTTAATGTTAATTTAATTTATTCTGTTTAATAATATGTTGAATATTCATGCATTAAAAAGACACTGATATCATAAATCACCCATATTTGGAAGTGAAAAATCATCAGAATCTTAAATTATTATTTAATTTAAAAGGGTCTAAAGTTCTTGCCACAGCTTACAGATGAAAAACTGTGTAGTTTCATCATAATGCGTTTGAATTAGTTTGATAGTCACATGTTTTCTCTTCTTTGCTTTATGCAGTGCCTCTGAGTCAGAAAAGTAATGAAAAATCAGCAATTAGCACGCAGACCTACGCATGGAACCCTGTGTACTTTGGTACGAAGGAACAGCAAAGATGGCTTATGAAAATCATCAAAGACAGCACACAATTATTATAATGATGGTGTTCCAGTGCGCTGAGCCGATGTTAAGATGTCCGTAAAGCTTCCACATCCACCTTTAGAAGTTTTAGCCCTGCGGCCAAGATGAGACGCCCGGGACCTCCTTGCATAAAGCATGAGGAACCGGCCCCCGAGTTAATGCTGTCCGCCATGTCCCTTCCATCTCCCCTGTCATTAATTAGCTCCTTTAACAGGGAACAAGGCAGCGGAAGCATCACCTCTGTTCAGGTGATTTCATCTCTCTCTCGCTCTCTCGCTCTCTCTCTCGCTCTAACACATACAGTATTTGGCAGAACCCCCACACATTTTCCATAGGCAGGTGGGAATAATCGCTCCTGCTTTAAAGCAGAACCCCATAATTAAGATGCTGCTGCTTTTGTGTGTTTTTATTATTTTCTTTCTATATTTTTATATTGTTCACTTGCCAGTCTTGTCAGCAGCCCCCTCAAATGTCTGGGAATTATTAGATTATTTTAAGATTTATAAGAGAGCTTTTTGAACACTCCCTTTCTTCCTCCCGCTCTCTCTCTCACGCGCGCACTAGAGCTCTCTCTCTCTCGCTCTCGCTCTCTCTCTCTCGCTCTCTCTCTCTCGCTCTCTCCTTTCAGTATTGAGATTTCACTCTCAGTATTATGCCGTAGGAAGCAACAAGAAAGAAAGCTTTAGGATGAAACCCATCTCAAGCTCTTTCCATTTCCTCATAATGCCTGGTGTTAGCTAGCATACTTAGCGGGTTAAAGCCAGATTAGGCTCTCGGCTAAGAGATCCATTAGAGTGTGGGGCTGTGTGAGTATTAGAGTAGAGGCCAGGTAATTGATTTGTGTGGAGAATTTTGTAGGCAGACAGAAATATCAAAAGTCTAAGCAATGTAAATGCCAAAAGAACATCACCTCAGGCCTTTATGTAACCAACATTTAAAGGTGTGCTTCTCGATTGCACCGGCAGGACCCCAAATTTCCTCCACAGACACATACTTGTTTTATTTTCAGCTAAAACTATGCACCAAAGTCTGGTGGTTATAGGGGGAGGGGTAGAGAATGGTGTGAGCCTATGACCTCTGTAAAGGGAGCAGTAGAGAGTAGTGGCAGCCACTCTTAAGCTTCAAACCAAAATGTTTTTATAATGCTGGTGTCATCCTCAAGGGCAATTCCAGAGCTTTAACCTGAGAAGCTTAAAAAAACAACAACAAAAACAAACGGGGATATAAATGCACTATTTCTGCTAACCCTCGGCTAGCGTAGCACTCCACACAGACAGCCAAACAGTGGTGGAGATGCCTCTACTGTACGTTACAAGCATTTCTCTGATAGCTTGGTCTCGGGCTCTTCACACAGTTTCTGTTTAAGAATGGAGCAATCACATGGTGTGATTCTGGCTCCGTGTCTCTCCCTAACAAGCAGTGTGGTCACCAGCTGCCATGCTCTTCTTTCAAACTGTTTACCATGCAATCAGTCAGAAAGCTAAGTGTGTATGTGGAGAGGGTTGCATGTAAATGATCAATCAATTCTATACTGTAGTATATATTTCCACCACTGGAAAATTATTTATTTTTTTATGTTAGCTCAGCTAAATTGTTTTGAAGGTTTGTGTGTATGTTATACATCAGTAGGCCAGATAAGTGCTGAACAATACTGTCTACTCACTTCATGGGAACAAATACAAGATAGGCCATGTGTCTTGTATGTACATTGCCTGTGTATCTGGAGTGGAACCAGTGAAGCCACTTTCAATGCAATCATTGTATCAAACTAGGTTATTTCAGTACTTTACTATTTTTAATAGGTTAGAGTAGATTTCGGTCAGATTTTGACACAAGCACACACACACACGCAGACACAAATTTTTGGATATACTACACATTACATACATCTATTTACCGCCTCATTTCACAGCTAATGAATTCCTCCATTCTGTTGTCGGCCGCTTATCTCCGGGCTGCTTTATTGGCCTGTAGTGTTGTATTACACACCTCTCCACTGCTCTCTGTGTGTGTTTGTGTGTGTACGTACATGCGTGTTTATTTTTGCTTGACAATGTTGATAAAGTGAAATGTATTTTACTTTTCCATTTAAACTTGTGTAGAAGATGTAAAAGCTAATGAGACAAAGGCTACATGCTGCCTGCTCCTAGTTTTATATGCGAGGTAAGGTGTATGTGTGTGTGTTTATCTGTGTCACAGTGGATTTCCCCTCTAGCTAGCAGCTCCCTGTATCTAGCTAATGTGCTGTCTTTCTCTTTTTGTCTGTCTGTTTTTTATGAATGTCTTTTTGTGTGTTTGTGGTTGTGCGTGAAATTTTCCATCTCTTTTATTTCCCCCCTCCCTTTTTTCCAACTTCCATTCTCACTGTTTATCTTGCTTGTTGTTTATTTGTCTTGGATTTTCACGCACATTTGTGTGTGTGTGTATGTGTGTGTGTTGTCACTTTGTGCTTACCACGTCTTCATGTTCATTATTTGCGTGTTTGTGAATCTATTCCCTGTCTTGCGTCTGCCTCTCTTTTCTCTGTTTCCACCCCTATCCTCGTCTCCCCCCCCCTGGTGTCTCCATACCGTGCCCCTTCCTCCAGCCTTTGTGACTTTGCTGAACGGGGACCAGGCTCAGGCTGCCATCCGCTCCCTCCACCACAGCACTGTCCGGGGGCGCGCCATCAACGTCACATTGCAGCCCACCGATTCCCTGCTCTGCCTCACCAACCTGCCGCACGCCTTCACCGCCCGGCAGCTGGAGGAGCTGGTGCGCTCCTACGGCAACATCGAGCGCTGCTTCCTGGTGTACAGCGAGCTGACGGGCCACTCCAAAGGCTACGGCTTTGTGGAGTACATGAAGAAGGACTCTGCGTCGCGCGCGCGCTCAGAGCTGCTGGGACGACCGCAGGTGGGTCAGCGCCGCGTTTCCCCCGTAAACCTAGCTGGGTGGTACACGACGCTGTGTTGCCTTTAGAGTTGTTACCCAGGCCCAGTTGGACACCCAGACCTCCTTTTATGGCGACACATCAATGCCAAAACTAGAGGGCACAAAAACAGGTGAAAAATATAAGCCTGCAAGTTTTAACATTTCGCGCACGTAAATATCTCACGAGCGCAAATGTGAAACTCGTGAGCACAGAAAGAAGAACTGCGTGCACATTTATCATAATATCGCGCTCAAATTGTCTTGTCAAATTCCTTCTCGAATGTTGTCCTCGCGCACCAAGTGAATTACTTTCGGCTGCTCTCTGTGCCTCAAGTTTTGCCCCCAAACTGCCAAAACCACCCCTTTTCCATTCATAAACCCCCATGTCAAAACGCGAGGCGCAAAATATTGCAGCTGCGATGGGATAGGTAGAGAACGGTGTGAGCCTGGGGCCGTTGTTGGGGGAAGAGTAGAGAGGAGTATTCACTCTCATTTTGAAGCCAAAACATCAGTTATTCATAACACTGGATTCAACCACAAGAGAACCACTTTGTTTTGAAAGTCACAGAAATAGAGAAGGCTATCAAACACAGAATACTGCGAGAAAGTGTCTATGCATAACCTTCTTAGTTGAAAACATTACTAGTCACCTTTTATTTAGGTTCTTAATGACTTATTCCTTTTATTCATTTGTAAAACAGCTTGCTTACTAAACTGTTTGCATCTATAAAACCTCACTAAACCTTTTAATCGTCAGTCTTGTTTCGTCTATTGCAAGTTTGGATTTGGGTTACTGATGCAATATAATACAGGCTAGATATTTACAATGACAACAGTGTGAGCAATGCAAAGAGCACTTAAAGATGCCCTAAGCAATGTTTTAGACAAAAAATAAAATAACTTTTAAGGCTTTAAGAGTAAAGTAAGTTTAAAATTGGATCTCTTGACTTTAGATGAAAAAAAGATGATTTAAAATAATTTCAGGTGAAATTTAGTTTCTTAATTTGTGTGGACACATTGCACATTGGATTCCTCCTCCGGTATATAAAAGGATAATAATTCCTAGTCTGAAAGTAATTTGAAAGATTTAACTGTCACTTAAAAGAAAAAAATTTCCTTAAACAATGGAGGTTCACCATTTCCAGCAGGCTTATGAAATTGAGGATGGACAGACCGACGATATATTATTCACATTCCTCTGTTGATGTCGGGCAGGGCGATCGATCAGTGATGGTTCAATGGATGGATGTCAACCAGCTGAGTCAAGAACAGCACCTCCACTCCAGGTGTCTGTGTGTGGACAGACTTCCCCTGGACCTCTGTGACTCTGAGGAACTCACCCAGCTCTTCTCAGAGACATACAAACCGGTGTTCTGTCAGGTGAGCGTGCACACACACACACACACACACACACACACACACACACACACACACACACACACACACACACACACACACACACACTTCAACAGATGCAGCAGCATTATTGCATAATGACCAGGTGTCAGGTGCTGATGTGACTTAGTTTAGAGATCAGCTCCACTGTAGGCCCGTCCACACCTGCATGGACTGTTGCCATAGAGAGGTCTGATGTCCTTGACAATCTCCTATTCTGGATTTTTCAGAATTGATTCAGTTTAACTTAGTTCAGTGCGGTTCTATGTTCTGTGCTCCGTAACATTGGTCCACCCCCTCATTCCAGTTTGAACATCACTGAGATTCTGTCATTCACAGCATTTCCCCTTTTAGCTCCACCCCTTCTGCCTCACGCCCACACACAAATCAATACTGCCTCACCAGCGGCGTCCCATGATGCTTTGTGGGCGTTTAGCTCACGTTGCTTCTCTGTTGCAGAGGCAGCAGGCTTGACCTATGGTTCAGCTTTCTCTGTGTGTGTGTGTGTGCGTGTGTGTGTGTGTGTGTGTGTGTGTTTATTGTTACGGGTCTACATCCTGTTTAAAGTACATAGCTTATGAAATGCTACACATTGTGTGGGTGCGATTACAAGCGCCATTACATCAAAATGGCATACACTGCATGGGCCATAGAGGTACACATGATAAATGACTTTATTTTACCATTTAATTGTACATTACACTTTCAAACTGCCTCCTCAAAGTGGTGAAAGCAGTCAGATATATGCAAACACATTGCTGGTAGTAACTTGTTCTGTCAATCAACTATTTAAATGTAACCTATGTGGGCCTAAACCCAAAGTGCTTATCAGGTGCATTTAAATTGGGTCCGAAATATTTCAAAATGTTTGAGCCTTATAAGTAAATTTTCATGGACTCTGGTTTGAGAATCACTGCTACAAATTACCACAATTAGTTTGTGTACCAAACACATCAACACATTAAAACGATTACAATAAGTATACATGTATACAATTGTCTTTAATAGACTCCCCATATCACTATAAGTAGTCTTTGTAGAGTAAGTATAAGTAATTTTTATTTATGTAAACATACAAATACCTTGCTGGGAAATTAAAGTTAGTAATTAAGTTAGAATAGAGTTCAGTTAGAATAAAAGTTAAATTCAGTTAAAATCTGGCATTAACTATCAAAGTTTAGTATTAATGAAAAAAACGGGTTTCCAATATCTCATGAAGAGTACACAGATTTTAGAGGCCAGCTTGAAGTGGAAAAATTAAATAATAATGAGGTTTATTTCTTTTTTCTTTTAGTTTTTTCTTTGAAAATTTTAAAATGTAGTATAGTAAAAGTTCAACTGAAAACAAAGATAAAGTACAAATTCCACAAAATAATATTTTAGTAAAGTAACAAAGCACTTCTACTTTACTTTGCACCAAAGTATTTACCACATTCAATGCGCTACACAACCTTCTTACATAAACCTCCCGCCTCCTCCACCAATCACAGGAACCTCTCAGTACAGTGAGTACAGTACTCCATGCTTACGCCACCTTTATGCCTCTGCCTACGGAAGGCCCTTTCCCTAGGTAGCGCTTTGCAGTGAGTCAGCTGGAGAGATGGAGAGAGCGGCGCATTGAAAGTGTCACATCTATTAGAGGGTTGGACAGAAGGTCATACGGCGAGAAAGAGCAACTGGATAGATGGAGGAGTGCTCTGAATGCCAGACCTTTCAAAGTGTGGGTAGATGGATTGTATTGAAGGGAGAAGAGGACTAAGAGTGTCAGGCCTAATGACAGCGAGGAGAGAGGGAGGGACTGATGGAGTTGGGAGTGGGCGTAGAATGTCAGTCAGGAGCAATGAAAGGACTGACGTCGTATTCACAACCCAAATGTAAAATGGTAACATCTGAATTTTGTAATGTAGTGAACACTTTTCATATGAAATTGTAAACTGTCGAATCAAAATTAGAAAAATAGAACTAAATGTAGTTACCAAAGAACACTTACAGCGATTTTAGCATTCCCGATCGATGAAAGCAATTGTAAGCTTTGGTTTTTGTATCGCAAATCACTCTACTCTCATATACTGTATGTACTTATTTGATCTGGCAGGCAACAGAGTGCAGATAAATGTGTACACTATGTACACATACATAAAATAGCTAGCTAGCTGTAATAGCTAGTCAGAAACTTTATATGTTGCTTAGCAACATGTTTAGGTATTCAGGAATTCTGAAGGATAAATCAAATAAATAAATGAAAACATTCGAATTTGTCTCTAATTACTAAAGTTACTCGATACTCCATGTCTCCTCCATTCCACACTTTCTATCGCTTCATCTACATATTATATAATCCAAAATTTTCACCGAGACAGTTTCAGGATCTTACTCCATAGACAGGTGTGACAGGGCAGTCATAACCTCATCTAGCTGGTCAGGCTACTGACAATGCATTTACACACACACACATGCTGACAGCCGCTGAGGTGTCAATCTCACAGTGTTACAGTTGGTCTCTGTTGGCCGGGACCAAGTCTCGAGGTCAGGAGCTGTCACGGACATTGACAGTCTGCTCTGGGTCCTCTAGGTTTGAAACACACACACACACACACACACACACACACACAAAGTAATGTTGTAGATTACTGTACGGATATTCACAGTAGATATACACCCACAGTACAGCATGTTTTGCATGTACGTGCCTTAAGGGCAGATCCCAGCAATGTGACATGTCATTACGATGAGAATAGAACTCCAGTCTGTCATCTGTCATCTCCAGACCACAGAAGTAATTATTAATGTAAAGCCAGTTGTCTTCTAATCTGCTACTTTCTGTCATTTTGACAGCAACATTTTGACTAAAAATAATTAGCACACCTTAAGGTAGTTACCTTCAGGAGCTGGACTATAATATTCCCACAATCCACCCTTTCACCTTATGTTTTTTATGGTTATGAAATAAGTTTTCTAAATATTACACACACACACACACACACACATTTAAATGTACATGATGGTGCATTAGGGCACAGTGATGTCACTTGCCATACACACGGCAAGTGAATGACCCGTCACTGATTTGAGACAATCAGTTAAAGCAATTTCAATGACGTGTGTTTAACCTGTAAATGGTGCTCGTCCTACTGTTAGATTTTAGGCTTTTACGGTACTCCCCATATTGAAAATGGATTGTGTACAAAGCGCACTGCCCCTGGGCAACATCTGGTGCCTAGCCAGACATCAAGGCTTTCTCAGAGAAAGCCTTGATGTCTGCCTTAAATGTGGCGACACAACCAGGAAGGGTGTCGAACCCTCAATCTTCTGATCTGAAGTCAGACGCCTTATCCTTTAGGCCACGTGGTCTCAAATGGTGAATCTGATTTTAAGTGTGCGTCCTTTCGACGCACTGACTACAACACTCCGACTTGAATCTAAAAACTACTGGTGTACATTTGCATCTCTTTCAAGAAAGGACTTATGTCCTGAAATCGAGGGGAATTAGCTCAAGGGGTAGAGCGCTTGCTTTGCATGTGAGAGGTAACGGGATCAGTGTCATATTCTCCAAGTGTCTTTTAAAGCATAGTGAATTCAGGCGCTTTGCAACTGGTGCCTGGGCAACATCCTGTGCTTAGCCAGACAGCAAGGCATAAAGACACAGTCAATGCACGATATTCAACTCACCTTTTCTATAAATGAAACAAATTGAATCTCAGGAGATACAGACGATGATTGGTAGGAGAACTGAAATGTTGATTGGTAAATAACACCCTTGAAAACATAACCTAGTGGGATACAACTAGCACTAGGTCTGATAGCAAGTAACACCGTTGGCAGGATTTACAGTTAAATGTTATGGCACAACCACGAAGGAGTCGAATCCTCAATCTTCTGATCCCCTGCCTCCTGTGGTCCCAGTGAGGTCGTTTCACTACCATTTGCTTAATGCATGGTGATGGCCTATCGACTTCCTCCTCTTCACATTAATCCATTTTGTTCTTGCGTTCCCCCCCCTCCAAACCTCCCTCCCTTCCTCCACCCATCTGGCCATGTTCAGCTCTAAACAGAGAGAATAGCAAATGACGGAAAGTAATAGGAGGCTGTGAGCTGGAGTAAAGGTTTACATTTATTTGATCAGTTAGCTATGCAAATCAGCCAATTAGATAGCAAATAGCTAGCCGTTAGCTGGTACTGCTGTTATTTACTAATACCTATGAATCCTAAGCACACAGAAGTACACAGCTAGACAAAGCACATGCAAAGTCCTGTTGAAGTCCTGTCTATATGACCTGTCTCTTCTCCACCCGGGGGGGGGGGGGGGGGGGGGGGGGGGGGGGGGGGGGGGGGGGCGGGGCGGGGGGGGGGCGGGGGGGGGGGGGTGGGGTTGGTGGGTGTGGGTTGGGTGTGTTGTTTGGTTT
>JAOEHI010051311.1:0-18916 GCA_025447815.1 Percopsis transmontana | reverse complement strand
CAACGTCTGTAAAAATGCTGTAACACTAAAAATTCAAAGGATCCACTTTGGATGTAGGCTAGGGGCTGTAAACACCTATGCTCTTCTTTTTCGACAATGTGTTTTTATTTAAAATACTTATGTTGCTGCGGTTTTTGGTTTTATCAGCTGGCTTACTCCTATACATAATTCAGCTGTAACCCAAGTGTTCTAAGTGTAAAACGGCACTCACATTTTCAACCAAATGGCAGAGAAAAGCACTACAACTTAATATTTGAGAAATCCTCGGCAGCAGTTTTCCCTCACACAAAGGTAGCCTGGACAAGATAATAACAAACATTTCAACAAATAATAAAATGCTGCAAATACTAAATAAAGTCATCCTCTGTCATTATACTTTTCTCTACTCCTCTCATCATTTCCTTTATCGTCCACTCCTCTGCTACAAAATGGCCAGCCGTTTCTCCCCCAATCTGCAAGGCCATCTGGTCTCGTACCCTCATCCTCATGTCTGTGTATCTGCAGTATCTGTGCTCTCTGAATCCATTTGACAAGATTAACGGAGAGAACTTCAGTCAGATATAAACTGCTCGTTTTGATAGGGACTTAAAAATCTGGAGATGAGTTCAGCGTTAGTCATGAGCAGATAAGCAGGCTTTTTCCTTTCAATTTTTATCCTCAACACTGATAGTTCACCCAGCCAATCAAAGGGAATTTAGAGTATGAAGCACATTTTGACTTATTTCAGGGCTAATCTGCGAAAAAAGGCTCTCTGACCTGGAGAGTGGGTGAAACGTAATATTGTGAATACTATGCAACTTGTTGGTTTTCTGGTCTCATTGTGAGACCAAGACACACTATAACCCCCTAGTTAGCAGTGGGTTGGACTGACAGAATAACATGCACCGGTGCTCTGAATTCTATTGAGATTAACATGTCAGGTAAAATCTAACTGAAAAAGCAAAATTGAGGTCCTCTGTGCAGTGTGTTGAGATGTACAGTATGTAAATGTCCTTCCTGTGTGCAATACATTTGCAGTGACACAACAAGGGATAACGTGATCACCTGAGGGGACTTCTCTTTACATTTGGCCCTGTCCCAGAGGGCAGGGTCAGCTACAGAATAGAGCCCTCAGAGCTTCAGTGTCTTGCTCAAGGACACGAGATCAGGACAGATGCATCATGCACAGTGATTTAAACGTGGCTTCTTCAAGTTGACAGGCAGTCTTCCTACTGTTTGCATGTCACCTGCAAAGGAGATGGTGTTTCCAGGCTTTATGTATGAGGAAACAAATGGGGGAGGGGGAAATAGCAGGAAAACCCTGACATTCAAATACTGCACTAAGGCTACATTGGGACAGAGCAAACAGGCAAACAAACCAAAAGAATGGAGGAACACAGGGACAGGCCTCAAAAGTTGCCGGGCAGAATCTAGCTAAATGTAGGCTAAGTGCATGATGTTCATGCTAATATGCGAATAACTCTGACTGGTTATGATGACTACTTCCTTCGACTAACATGAAGCCCACATAAGATCCTCCCCCATTGGATCACTTCATCGATCACCTCCAGAATGTAGCTTCCATGTTACATGTCTTTATTTTTATTTTTATTTATTGATAAACATACATAAACATACATACAACATAACATACATAACATACAAAACATAACATGAATTTTCAGACGAGACTACCTCAGAACTACCGTGTTGCAGTGTAATAATTGTAAATAATAAGCAGTAACTGTAATAACAAATAATAATAACCACAACAACAACAACAACAGCAGGCGAGTAATGTAATCAATAAATAAATAAATAAATAGAAAATAGAAAATAAGGAAGAAAGGAAAGGAATGCCAGGGGGGGTCAACCTGTCTGCAAGTTGAGACTTGTATGGGTTCCCAGGGGCCTATTCCATAAACACATATATATAGTATATATACACACACAGTATTTAACTATATATAAAATACACTAATATCCTTGCAGCATCCACACCGCAGTTTTAAAGTTAAAACCACAGCTCATCCTGCACACACTCAAATCTTGTCTTTTAATTATTACCCCATCTGTTTCTTTACCTTTTCTCACCCATTACTTGCATTTTTATTCTCTAATAAACGAATTTAATTTGTCTGCTAATTATTGAGGCTGACCTAAATTAAAGTGGTAATTGGAGCCATACTGAGACACATAGACAATGTTTCTGTTTCACTGGTATTTGTCATTATAGGACTTACAAGGGATGACTTTGTTTTGACTGCACTATATGCAAAATGCATATAACATTGAAGTAATAGGTTTATTAAATAGGTAAACAGAGTTAAGCACCAGTTATTGATTTTGCCTAAAGCCCTGAAGCTCAAAACTATGTAACCTTAATTAAACAGTCAGAATCAGTGAAAAGTTAACTGGACATTACTTGGGAATAATGTTATTGCCACTGCTACAAAATTGACCAACGACCGGCAGACAAGAATTCACATTATCCCCAGTTAGATAATCAATAGCTACAAATAATTACCTGCTTAAGGAAGGCAATGGCTTTGGATATAGCTTCCGAATATGCACATGGTCATTCAACAACACATTCTCTATTGACTGTCAACTCATACCATTATGCAGCTATAGCCACAATGGCTCCATAATCCATCATGGCTAAACAGTTTAATAAACAACCACGCATCTTAAAAATGTTACATTATTTGTATAACATTAGATTTCAGATTTTAGTCATACATGCTTCATATTATTCATTCCAAAGAGCTGCTGAACGTCCCCATAATCTTACAATTTGCTTAGTCCATATTTCTTGGCTCTGTCTAGTTTTACAGTAGAGTGCTTTTTGGTGAATAAGTCTTGTTCTGTGAAAAATGAATTACATTTCTTCTTCTATGGCCATAAAAGCACTGTTATTAGTGATGGGTTAGTACCAGCCAATATTAATAAATGGGACTGTTGTGTCGCCCAGGCCCTGAAGGCTTTTCCATGATATATCCATTACATTAATATGTTAATTTCATTGCTTGAAACAATACAGTGTTTGTTCAGCTGCCATACCACACATGATAAACAGTTATGGACATAACTATGTTGGAATAATGGAAGTTATTTCCATTTGCATCGTTGGTCAGCGTTTTGTGCTGCTGGAGCCACGACAAGGTCTTGTCAATGACAGAATTTGCCCGAAAATAGCATGCCACTCTCTATAAAGGCCACCAGGGAGGTTTTAAATCCCTTTCCTTTTAACGAGGAGACGGGGACTGTTGGCTTTGTTTGCTGATGATGCTAACAGGAAAGAGGAGAGCAGCATTAATGTTCCTCTTCTGTTCAAGAGAATATCAGTTTAGCCGTGATTAGCATTGTGGAGTGGCAGGCTCAAGATGTTTCCAGGTGCAGGGCTCATTAGCATTCTCATGGGAAATGGAGAATAACAACTTGCAATTAACAGCCAGAAGGGAGAGTGGTAGCCTGAAGGTTAGAGGGGGTTAGAAATCAACATTTAGGGATAATTTATAAAGGCGTTTCCTGTATCAGTGCACCATATTGTAATTTAGGGCTAAAGCCTTTCAGCCTTATATTTCCTGTTAATTTATAAATAAGCTTTGTGATCATTTATAAACAGGTGGGATTCATCAACAGGATATCAACAGCAGGTTATGAGCATTTGCTGAATGTGACATTGCACACTTGTACAAGCCCTCCTCATGAAAACACACTGAGAAAGTTATAAGATGAGAATATGAAATAAAGCCCAATGTGCTTAGCATGCTTAGCATAAGCATGGTGTGTAGATTTAGCATGGACACGTCATTACAAGGTGTATTGTATTAAAATGTTTTTTGCAGAATGCAGAAAATGAAGAATATACCAAAAAATCACTTACCAGCACAAATTTATATTCAAAAGGCCTCTATACCCATGTTTGAGTACTTTTAGTGACCGCAGTATCAGGTTTCTTCTCCGTCCCCGTTTTTAAAATAATGCAACATATTCTGTACAGAGGCAAAACTGTATAGTTAAAGTCATACCTCCAAGAGCGGTTAACCACAAAGAAAATACGTTTTTGAGTGGAGGGGATCTTTAAAGGTTAAAACCTAGGTAATATTTATACTTTTTCCATCTCTGCCTCTTTATTGCTGTTGTATTGCTCTTCCCCAACACATCTCTAAACGCCTTCTTCTGAGGGTTTTACCTTTAGCGCTAGCGTCATTCGCCACTTACGCTGTGTCATAGCTGTGGTGGAACAACCAGCAAAACACGATTGAGCCTAGAACTGTGACGCATGACTTAGGATTTTGGACCACCTGGTGTCTGCTCCCAATCTGTCATCAGCTGGTTGGACGGAGAATATGGGGAGGTCCATGGGGAGGTGCCTCCATTTTTCCCTTTCCTGAGTTGACCATTTTGACCTCCTGTGGTCAGTGGGAAGGGATTGAAGAACACATCGTTTTTTTGTATGCGTGCGAGCTGAGCATCTGGTCTGGCTCAGCGTAGAGCTGGCTTGTAGCCTCGAGGACACCCCGGTGTACCAGGGGATGGGTATATACAATTTAGGGCATGATAAAAAAAGCAACACCCCCTGAAACAGAATGTTCAGCTGGAAAGGGAGAAAACGATGTGGGGCCTTTAAGTTACCCTTTCTCAAACGCAGTCTTGTATACGGATACAGAGATTAGCAGGTGTTATTTTGGGTATTTGGGTATTTGGGTTTTGGGTATTCATCACATAAATTGATCATATAAAAGAATGCAAATCATATTAGACACACACTCACACACACACACATCGGACACAGTTCTCTGTTGTATTTCTGAGCTTTACATATTATCTGACAGGCAGTCTTGGGTGACATTTGGGTGCATTGTTCTCAGTGATCCTCCAATGAAGGCAATGAATAGCAAACAAAGGAACTGACATACTGACTTCAGAAACACTTTGTGCGCCTCACACTGTGTTGTCAAACCTTTTAGGAGAACAAGAGGTTGACTTGGATACTGTGCTGAATCGGGACTATTTGGACTATATTCAGAGGACACCCAGTTGCCAGAATGAGACTGTTACTGCATCGCACAGTTGTCTCACACACTGTGTACTTGGCACAGGAAGTGATGCTATTACATTCTGTGTCTCAGCCACACAGCCGCATTGAACTGGAGAGGAGGCCAATCAGGGAAATATGAGTCAGGGTAGGATTTTTTTAAATTCATCACAAAAGTCGCTACTTTCATTGCTGTTCGGCCTCTAGAGGACGTCTTTTCTTCTTCCTTAAATTATACAGTGAGAATGCATTGAAAGGAATATGCCTACCCTGGTTTCTGTAGAGACAGATACGATTTCTTATTTATATTTTCGTGATCTTCTTTTGGTGCCTACTGTATCTCGTCGTTTATTACTTGCTTTGCCTCGTACTTTACCTCCGAAAGCACTTAGTTCCTGTACACGAGGACACTGGCCTAGTAATACACTCCAAAAGGCAGAGTCACATCAAGCTGACAGCTCTACTGAACTCTGCATACTTTGACAAATATGGACACTTCTAGGAGGACAGGGCATCAACAAAGTTTGCTGTCCGGAAACTGGAATGGGCGGTGTTGCTGGAGAGTCACTGAGCGCCTTTTGAGTGATGGCTACGTTGATTCACTTAATACAAAAACCCATAGACAGGATAAGGAAGTGGAGTCTGGAAAGCCTGCTTGAGAGGAGAGTAGTGGAGGGGAGAGGAATGTTCCTGGTGCCAAAATATAATGGAGGATAAACTGCTGATGCATACATGTCTTACATACTGTATTTTGACTGATTATGGCTGGGCCAAGTGACAGTTGGAGCACAGCACCCCTAACATGTTCATGACAGGTAGTACGATACTGGACTCATGAGTGGCATTTCCCGCTGGTGTTCCCAACTCACAATATTATCATGATATCTATACAGTATTTATTTGTGTCACACACTCAACTGTCCACACGGTATTGGTAGGTTATCCGTGCTCCGCACGGCTTTATTTCATCGCCTAGGACTCACACAGGGCTTACACTGCCTGGTACAAACAATCACACAGGACTTAAACACTGCCTGGTACAAACAATCACACAGAACTTAAAGGTCCAATGTGTAATTTCTAGTGACATCTAGTAGTGAGGGTTGTGAATTGCAAACAGCCAGTCACTCACGGCCTACCCCTCCCTTTGCAAACACGAAGGAGAAGCTACGGTGGCCGACGTAAGATAAAAGATGTCGTCGTCTGAGACAGCAGAGAGTAACGATTCAAGCAATGAGGTTTCTTTTTATAGAGATATTAACAAATTATAAGTTATATGAAACAATCCAACTACATATTTTCACCACTGACAAGGGAAAAGTCACTTCTCTCGGTGTCTATGGCTAGCTTATAGCTAATGCTAACATTATCAAACAACAGTTTTCATTTGCATTGCTAAAGTTGGAATACCTTACCTGTCCAGCAGAAAACAGGCAACTTTGAAAACATTTATCCCTCATTAGAGCCTTCCATCTGGGAAAAGCCACACCGATGTTTACCTGTGATTTCTGCCTACGTTGCTCCCGTATTCGTCTGGCTTCATCATGATTTCGCTTTTTCGAAGCAGATTCACCCTTCGTCGGCTCTTGTGCTAAATAATAGCTGTGGTCCTCAATTTGTCCAAAATTCCATTTCTAATAAAGGAGAGGACTTCTACTACTACCTAGTAGTTAAAAACGTACAACTTCTTCTGCTGCTTCTCTTTCAAGGTAGTGACGAAACGTACTCTGTAGAGCCGTTTGTCCGCTTTGGGCTACTGTAGAAACATGGCGACGCAACAGGGCAACATCCATAGAAGGGGTGCCCGCAGTTATGTAGATAGAAATGGCTGATTCAAAGGTAGTGACAATATATTGGTTTATTATATAGGGTCTTTATACACCACTGAAAACATAGTTATGGATCTTGTATTATGGATTTCTGTCACTAGATCCTCAGAAATATTACACACTGGACCTTTAAACACTGCCTGCTACAACAATCACACAGGACTTCCACACTGCCTGGTATAGTATAATGGTTATGCAGGACTTGACACTGCGTGCTTCCTTTCTGCCAGGCTCCACGTCTACTGGCCGCCCTCGTGAGCTGTGCTCACTTCTAGATTAAAAAGGGAGACAGGTGATTAATGATTAGACCTGTCCCCCAGCCCCGT
The DNA here is from genome assembly GCA_025447815.1 of Percopsis transmontana. NCBI lineage: Eukaryota > Metazoa > Chordata > Actinopteri > Percopsiformes > Percopsidae > Percopsis > Percopsis transmontana. The sequence goes on along the minus strand of JAOEHI010051311.1, from coordinate 11,738 downwards.
GAACCACACCTCCAAACATTCCCTACCACACACAGACAGGGCTAAACCACGCCCACACTCCCACATTATTATCTCAAACATATTTTGTGTAAGTGTGTGTGTATATACACTTTAGAGGGCTGACAAAACAATCTTCCACTCTACAGCCCATGACTCACCTTTTCATGGTAAATAGATCTCTTAAAACCTTGTAAAATCACAGGTTTCAATAATCACACACACACAGATACACACCAATAACCACACACACACGCACACACAAACACACACACACCCCGTTCCCCTGACCTTTTACCTGCAGCTGGCCTGCTCTGCACCTCCTCATCAACACAGCTCGTGTCAGATTCACTAACGAGCATGTCGTTGTCAGCCAGAATCAAATTAATCCTGCCGACCTTAGAATTATGCACGCAGACCTCACCACATAACCTGTGATTCACTGTGCTCTGTTGTGATACATATTTGAGGAGGCTGCCTTCTATAACCTGTGAATGATGGCCAGGGCTGTTCTCGTACCATGTCATGGTATGTGATGCGTTTGGTTTAAGGTTCTACGTACAAAGGAGTGTGGACAATAGCTAACATTTATATTTCAAACATAGGTAATTAGTAGAAACCCATGTTGATAAGACACATGTAATGGGAGCTGGATTATGTAAATCAGTGGGGGTTAGGAATGGTAATGTTGGTGGACAAAGAGATTTTCTCTACCCGGTAAAGATTCTGTGGCAAAGACCTGAGCCGCTCATTGGCTGGGGATTGGTCTGCGTGAGACAAGCTTGTGTACTGATGGTGGTTTAGTCCCCTGGCGTCACTGTTATTAGCCACACATGCAGAATGAAAAGGCAGACTCTTCAATACACACAACCAGAGGAAATGAAAGATAGCCAATCAAGATGAAAAGACAGCGAACTGAAGGTTGTGGGGCTGAAGTGACAGCAATACGAAGAAGAAGATAGGAGGAGGAATGTAATAATTGCAGAAAAACAAGTGAAAGAATGATGCAGTGGGAGAGAGAAAACGTACGAAATAAGACACGGCTTTAACTCAGAGATGACAAAGCTGTGTTTCTGTGGATTCACCAGTGTTGCAGTACTTTTAAACCCTCTGGCAGTGACACTACTCTTCAGAAGACTCTATCCAATGCCTCTGTGGTTAACATAAAACACTTTAATACAGCCTTTGTAGTTATGGCTGACATATTCAGTTTCATATCACTCCAGTAACACTGTAGCTGGAGCCTGAATAGTGCAGAAGATGGCAAATATTTATACTGTACTTTATACTTCATATTTTATAAGTAAGTAAGTTAGTTCCAAGTAAAAATAGGCTTATAGCCTCCATGGATACACCTACAGTTCTATGTGACATCTTAATCCATGCTAATAACCTATTCATCGTCTCTAAATCAGCCTCCGTCAGACTCGCAGGACATGAAAATAGCAAGCAGTTAATCAGACACCAAGGTCGGCTAAATATGCAGACTCATAGTTCACTTTCTCCTTGAGCTGGTGCAATTATCCATAACGTCAGTTGAGGGGCACATCCGGCGAAACTGTCTGTTGATGAAATAGCAGTTACAATTATGCAGATTATCTACAGGCTCATAGCCTGAAAATCTACATCACCACGGCCTTCTCTCTCACTAATAACTGTATATCACTGTGAATGACAGTGATATACAGTTGGCAACCATTTAACTCCAGCCTTGGTCCTCTGTAGGAGGCGCTGGATGTCTGTGACGGGGCAGACTGAATGTTTGTCATGTTTGCATAGTTTGGCTGCATACTGTACCAGGAGACATGGAGGAAAAGGAAAGGAGAGCCGCGAAGCAGCAGCAGCCTATTTAGAAATCAAAAGCACCCACTGTTTTTTTTTACTGGAAAAAGAAATGATGGATGCAAATACACAACTTCAGTCCCAAAAATGTCTAAAAGTCATGGGTTTGATACCCAACAAGCCCAACCTATCTGTAAGCATCCTTGCGCAAGCTGTCTAACTGCCAGCTCTTTAATACTTGTACTCACTGTAAGTCGTTTTGGATAAAAGCACTTGCTAAATGACCTAATTGTATTTGTAATGATCAATAATGTCTTTGTTTGAACAATGAAGCCAGAATATGGGCTCAAATGCAGTAATAGATGGTATTAATGTGTGTTTAGTTTATTTTTAGATACAATGTTATTTTATTTTATCTTCTGGCAAGGTTCTGTTAGTTGTGGCACTATTGCTCTGTACACGGAACATTGGGTCATCTATTTGTAATGTGAGTGAAAACAATACCAGCAGTCATGAGCAAAGATTTTGATGTCATGTTCTTTCTTCCTTTATAGTAGGATAGTATCAAGGGCAGAGCACAGTCGAGTGCCTTATCTCAGGGGTACCTGAAGGAACCTATATGATGCCTTCAATGATGCTCCTCCCACAAGGATAACCACATTGATTCTAGCATTCCACAAACTGTTCTAAAAAATTAACAATATCGTTACATAATGATACTGAATGAATTCCCCACCTAAAGTGGGGAATTCACCTAAAGTGTGAAGGCAGGAAGGGCCAGCCATGATGACTAAGAGAATGCTAATGCAGCCAGCGTCACTGAAACATTCCATCGCCATTTTGGGAGAGCCCTTGGAAAGGATGCACAGCTGTGGCACAAGAGATCTGGGGCATTCTCTGATCAAGTTATCTATGAGTTTCTCAACTACAGAAAGAGACACACAAAAGTGTATCCATAAGAGCTTGAATGTACTACCTAAATAAACGGGGAAATAGAGCTTCTAGTGGCCTGTATGAAAATGTTGGAAGACACTTAAATGTAAAGGGTCATATTTATGTACAATTTAGAAGAGGCATCTTCCAGAAGTACATTTGACAGCAGCAGTGGTATTGAATCCAGACCACCAGACTGTCCTGTCCCCTTATTGATTGCTTCACTTGTGCAAAAACAATAGTGTCTAAAAACGCAGAAATAATGAGCATAATATAATGAACATATGTACACTACCGTTCAAAAGTTTGGGTCATATAGAAATGTCCTTGTTTTACAAAAAAAAGCCAATTTTATTTGCCAGTTTTCAGATGTGCTAACATGATTGCAAAAGGGTTTTCTAATGATCCATTTGCCTTTTTAAAATGATAAACTTAGATTAGCTAGCACAATGTGCCATTGGAACACAGCAGTGAGGGTTGCTTAAAATGGGACTCTGTACGCCTATGTAGATATTCCATTAAAATCAGCCGTTTCCAGCTACAATAGTCATTTACAACATTAACAATGTCTACACCAGTGGTTCTCAACCTTTTTTTCTACTGGGCCGCACTATAGTCCAAGTGCAAGTCTCAAGGGCGGCATATCATTTAAATATGACGTCATCAATGCAAACCAACCGGATTTAATATTATGGTTTTAGTTAATATTAATATCTCGTTAATATAATGCTACTCATTGTTATGCATAGTTCTGGTTAGCATGAAGAGTCACTTGTACGTTTCAGAGATTTTAATTATACATTAAGGAGGACAAGCAAACAATGCCAGCGTGTTACATTACAGGCAGCATCTAGTGTAGTCTACAAACTCTTGTTCTTCATCTTTTATAGGCATTAGCATATGGAACCACAGTGCTATCTCATGGACAGTAATTACTTATACAAGAACAAAACACTCACCATTTATGGGACACCTGATGTTGTCTGGAGCTGATCAATTTAGAGAAATTCGGCTCGAAAGGAGTCATAGCACAATGAAGTTGCGACTGTAAGTTGCAGTCTGTAAGACGCGCACGAAAGCGTGACTTGATGCGCGACATTGCAGAAAATGTGCGTTCGCAAATGTATGTCTCCTACCTTCACTGCTGATGCTTCGACTCTTCTTGTTTGCATGTGTTTCGTGCTTGCATATGCTCGTTACGTTCTCACATAGTAGGTCTGTACATGTCTAAAATGTATGTAGGATCACCCAAATAATTTTATATGACAAAAAAACATTATTGTTCAAACTTATATTTGTTTAATACATATATAATCCTTTTTTATTTAATTTAAAAATGAAAAGGAATTGTAAAACTGAAAGTTATTATTTAAATGTGGGTGGCATATCGCGGGCCACAATTCCATGGGTGATGGGGCCCACGGGCCGCAGGTTGAGAACCGATGGTCTACACTGTATTTCTGATAAATTTGATGTTATATTAATGGACAAAAAACAAGGACATTTCTACAGTAAGTGACCGCAAACTTTAGTAGGCTGTATGTATTTAGAATATAGATTTGGACATATAGGCTCATGTCATGAAGGAAAAGGAAAATATGAAAGCAATATCAGAAAGTAATACTCGTTGCTTTTTACTGTTTACACATTAGACATTCTCGTATCAGTAGCTAAGAATGGTGCATGGCATGCCATTAGAGAGCAATAAAGCTCTTAGAAATCCAAAGGAGTTATCGGGGCAGCCTTATATCAGTCCTTTTATCTGCCCCACATTAGAATAATTTAATTGTGTATTCTATGGCTGGTGTAGCCATAGGAATATACCTTTGAATTAAATTGATATTTAAGTTTGAGAGCAACCTCTTAACCTGAACAGACATGCAACCCTGATGAAACACAAAAAATAGTACAAACCAAGGTGTGATACCTTAAACCTTGCATTTGCTAGAGGCAAAATGAATAAACTGATGAAAAACATCCTGCCATCTGTTATACACTGTTTCATTTTTACTTCACATAAAACAATTTTTGTATGAAGTGAAAGTTACCACTGAAAGTGTCATATTTATTATTTTATCTCAATTTTCCCCATGCCCCACATTTATTTTTGACTTTCCCATTATAGTTCTGTGAGTTATTGTCAGTTTACTATTTACATAACACCAATACAAAATGTATACTCGAAGGAACGCAAATGTCCACTCACAACCTTATTGCAGCGTTGCTGTAGCAGATGCTCTTGCCAGCACTTGAAGACCAGTCCAGATGTCTGTTATAAGCCTGTTTTGATTATTGTTTCTGTGAAGAACGAGCAGCTTGCCATGGCATGCCTGCATCATTTAGAGACTATTATAGCAGTGGGGAAAGCAGATTGGGACCTGCATTCATACCCATGCCTTTCAGTCTTTGTTTCTTCAGTTAAAGGGATATTGTGTGCTTTTTCAGTATTGTTCTTATCTAATTAAAAACTGACGGATGAGAAATTCTGTATATTATTATAAAAGTAAGCACTTTAACATGAATGTATATTGAGGACATACATGTCCTTGAAAAGGACAGTTTTAAGGGATTTACAATCTAATAACCCCGAGGCTGTTAAACTAATTGGATATCAATGTTACTGTACATGCCAGTAATAACCTTAACTTTTGATTGTATATTTTAAGACTCTCTCATGCAGACTCTATAGCCTACTGTAACAAGCAGGCCAGTTTAAAACAGTGCTTTGACAATGACACGAGTAAATGATATACTGAGGTTTTAGTCAACTCTTTTTCATGTAGCCTGTGATTCACGGTGCGAGCGGTCCTCTTTAACATTAAGCATTAAGGTTCTTACAGTAGGCTCATGTTTTGGTCCTCCTCTCAGACGCCTCCTTCAGGAATCAGACAGGAGAACCATTCACTGCAAAGACAAGATTGGTAGGATTGCCACCATCCATCTTCCTTTCCACGATAAAATCCAATCCTCCCTCCACCCCTTTTGTGCGAGCATTTCTCCTGACAGTCATCCATCTTGCTTTGCCCATGAATCTGGGCCATCTGGTTGGTGGCGGCAAGCATACAGTTTTCCTCACTTAGGGTTTTCTTGTCGCTACTGCTCAGTTCTACTCCTACTCCAGAAAGTATACCGTCTTTATTCCACAGGGGCTGGGTGACAATGTGTTTAACATGAACAATATCATGGTGGCAGAAAGGAATGCGGTAGAGCGTCCTGCCGCTAGCAGCAGCTGGCTAAAATCAATAAACAGGATGTAAGATTAAAAATCACTGCCATAACCAGGTTTGTTGGCTGTTGCTGTCGGCCATTCTCCACACAACGGTAATAGCATTACTGGTAATGCTATGGCTCTCAATAGGCTGTAATTGAAAGCGACTTATTCAGTTACATACAAATCCATGCCTCCCGTGGGGTTTAGCAAGCCTCTACAAGGGCCTCAAGTGTTTCAGCCTGCCATTAAGACAGCAGAAGGTGTAATAACAAAGATGGCGGCTCAGCTTGCTAATGGGAGCTACCCGCCAACATAATTGAAAATTAGACGTGTCATGTGGTGTCCTTTTCCTCATAACTCAGTGAAGTAATTGCATTAATATAAAACCTTGTAGAATCTAAAAATAAGACCGTAGCTCCGAACTCCGCTCAACTTTGCATCACTATGGTCATTTTTACATGTTTTTACATATTTACAATTTTCTTTCAGGCAGCAGTCTAAGGGCCTATGTCCACCAAATGTGTTTTTTGCACTGGCAGCATCTTTGTTCTATACAAATCCTATGATGTTGACCATCCTCGGCACAAAAACGCTCTTAGCGCTTAACTTTTTTTGCCGCTCCGCTGACAGCACTTTCAGTTAAAAACACTCCAACTTTTGGAACAGTACCGGGCTCGTCAATGTCACTTCTCTCTTGTCAGCCAATTCAAATTGAGGAGGGGGCGGGATATACGATGTCAACAATGGTGGAGGAGAAACCGATCATTGAAGATCAGGCGATTTCTGTCCATCATTTTAGCTAACCTTTCTAAAGTTAACTAAAGCTATAGAGACTATACTACTGATGTTCACAACGAAGTAATGCAGAAGTGCTACAAGACCTTTTTTTTTAACCTAGCAATAATAAGTGCTTGAGTAAAGCGCTCTGGAAGCACTATGAAAATGAGGTAGTGGGTGCTGCCTACATAAAAAGCGCATTTGGTGGACACAGGCCCTAAGTAGTGGTAAAATGTAATGTCCCACTTGTAATAAATGTGTGAATTTGCTAGTAATATTAAACCCTGACTCATATTAGGCCAATACACCGTTGGCCTAATATGATTACTAGAGGCTGCCTAACCACATTGCTATTCAACAACCTTGCTGAAAGGGAGATTAGCCCTGTTGTTCCATGTAACTCCATTGTCTTGAATATGTCCTGGGCGACCACAGAGTATATCTGTAACCTGTTATACTGCCAGGGTTACATAAGCCCAGAACAGGCCGAAAGCTATGTCGCATACAGTACATCAATGGTTCAGTGGGCAGTTACAATACAAGGTCCAGTGCCTCCACGTTCTCTGTACGTCAGATTGTCTGTTATTTTCAGTGGCCTCCCTCCACTTTCAACTGTTAATAGAAAAAATCTGGTGCTTGCTAATGGTGTTTGTTGACACCTGGGCAAAGATATAAGCAGCTATTTCTTATGAATTTGGTGAATTCTTCATGAATTTATCATCATGTGTAATTCTTTATCATGGCAGGTATAGAGAACAGGATATCCATCTTTTTGGAGCTTATTTGAGATGAGTGCCCAGAACAACAGCTGGTCTAGAATCAAAAACCTACTCCCAGAATTCTTGGCATGCAGGTAAATAAAACCAGGTTGTAACTTGGCAGTCAGGCTCTCTCCTACCTGAAGCCCACCTGGCACCCACTAGCTTCACGCTGGGTCACAAGGCAATTGGTTCATTTAGCATGGATGGCCAGGTTAGTTCTTCCCGTCTGACTGCAGCCAGACCATTACAACTAGAGAGGTGGATCAATTAAGTGAGTTATTGTGCTTTTATTCTAAATCAATCAAGGAAAATGTAATGATTGTAAAACGTAAATACTTGAACACACACACACATATATATTGTATTTATTAATTAATATTAAAATATTCTTTTACATTTAAGATGTTCAGTATGCAGAGGTATTCTTTGCCATTCTTACCATCAATTTTATCTCACTGCACTGAATCAAAACACTTCAAGTACTTCTCACTGGGGGAACAGGGATAAATTATTACAGCCACTTAAAAGCATTCGGAAGAAATGTCATGAAAATTTAGCCTCAGCAACTATCCCACAAACACACACACACACACACACACATACACTGCCGTCACTCTTTATTTCTCACTGGCCCCTGCAATCCATCTGCCATGGGACCTCCTGAGTGTGATCCTCTGTATATGCGTGTGCGTTTGTGTGTGAGAGAGACCATCTGATGGGAGGAAGAGAGAATGTGGTGTGTAACTTGTTAACACTTGTTAAAACTGTACTATCTATAACACAACACAGGCCATTCTGTTTGCACTTAGATCCAAACAACTTCCACTATCATGGTTGCATACACTGTGGGGTCTAGTGGGTCAATATAGCTCCAATAAATACAGAATTAATATTCTCTTATAGTGAGACAGGGCAGCATATTTTTATTTACATTTCCATTTTCAGCATTTAGCAAACGCTTTTATCCAAAGCAACTTACAATTAATACATTTGTTAACGGTATCATGTAACAAGGTTACTTGTTACATGATACTGTAACAAGTAACCTTGCATTACTAGAAAGTGTATCATTCGCTCCATGTTGTATTTTCGCTCCATGTATCATTCGCTCCATGTTGTATTTTCGCTCCATGTATCATTCGCTCCATGTTGCACTGCAAAGTGCTTAATATTCATTATATATATATATATATATAATTTATATACTTTTGTAATAATACTTTATTACAAAATCTAGAATAGTTTAAATTGAATTGTGGCTAAATGACATGTTGAGACAGCTTTCAAAATTAATCCCGCCCTTTCAGGTCACTTCAGACAACACAACTCACCACACAAATGGAAAAACTAGAATTTTACAATTCATGGGGACCAAAATGTATAATTGTTCCTTTGGCTGCTTCTCTGTCCTCTGTTCTCCGCAGCCATGGGCAATGACTGAACAGGTCTCCCCTTGAGCCAGGTCCTGCAGTGCTTGCATGCTGCGTTCACCATGAGCCTGTGAGACCAGCCGTCTCCACTGTCACCGTCTGCCACACTTACATCTACAGCTTGAATATACTGTGTATGGATTTCCTGGCTGTCTTATTTTAGTTATTTTAGTCGACTGTGCAAACTCACTAAACTGCAAAACATGGGCAGGACTCTTCCTCTCAGCTCCGATCTCTGTGTTCGTGTCAGATTCCAGGTTTGCCTGAGCAGGCAGGTTTTTGTTTGATTCCTAATTTCTCTTCCACACTTTTTCTCTAGATCTACTGCTCAACCCTTGCTCCTCGCTGGGGAGTGTGGAGGAAGTTCAAAGAACGAATATCGAGGCAGACGGAGACCTGAAATAACTTCTCCTCTGCTGCAGAGCCGGCTCTTTTGTGCCTTCAGTGGAAACAGTGGAAACTAAGGGAGATTAGATTTGTCAGGATCTTTTGACTTTTCTTTGGTCTGGACAAGTCTACAGCAGTTTAACGGGATGCTTTAAAGGTACACTGCAACTGTCCACAAAAATGCGTATGAGAGCTATGTGGGTGGGGATGGGGGGGTGGGGATGGGGGGGGGGGGGTAGAGAGGGGTACCTCTCTTTAACACCTCATTTTGCTAGGCATTTTTGAGATTTGAGATTTCCTCATCTACCCCTGCCGTGCTAAATATAAGCTTTACATCTAAAAAAGAAAAAAAAACGAACCTTTACACGAAGATTTGTCTTACCAAGATGGCAAGTGTCATCAACAGACATTTTGCCTAAACTCTGTGGATGAATACTGCATGTTGGTTACTGTTTAAAATACTACACGTTTCTGTCTGCGCTCTTGCTGATGTTACACATTCTGATTGGTTGAGATGAAGGTATACAGTACAATCATGTGTAAGGAAGTTTGTGAAATTTATTAGCACCGCCTTTATGACAAACGCTTTTTAATGGAGGTTCCAGACTGATAAAAAAGGATCAGAGAAAGCACCCAAAAGCACTGTAAAATTGTTTAAATGTTCAAAGAAGTAAATTAAAGATTAAAAAAAACATTGAGAAAATAATACATATTTTGACAACCCAGTGAAATGAGTTCTAACAAATTTGTTTATGAACCTGCACCATGCATAATCCACAACTAATTATATGTTCCCACATACAGAGACTCACTTTCAAGGTTGCAGTGATAACATTTAACCCAGTTGCAAGACCCATCTACTGAGTCCACATTAGCATAATGACACAAAGACGAGCTTTGTAGAATAGGGATGTGATTTGTTCCAAAAGCTTTGTCACGCCAGCCTCATCAGTGACATTTAGTTTCAGTCAAGTTCCCTCTCAGCTGCTCACTGAATTCTACGAAACCCTATAGGATGAACTACCGGTATCCGTGTTGAGAATCCTTTGGCCCTTTAGTTTGTAAGCCTATATCGTCCGTGGCATTCTCTTTCTGACACTTTAACGACCACTGTGTGTGTGTGATAATGCACCTACTGTACAGATGATCACAACATAATCGGTTTTAAGGTTCTGAGGTTCACAACAGACACAATAGACGATACAGTGCTATCATTAAAATGTCCTGCTTTGTGCTGTCTAATCACCAGTGAGTGTTGCACAAGTGCTACAGACACGCTGTAATGAACCTTCAAAACCTTGATATAGAAAACATTGTTCATGTTGGGGCCTTAATGTGTCTCCCTTTATCAGGTCACCATGGAGATTAATATTATCCAATGATGCACTACTTAGTGTTTTTATGACTACTTAGTGTTTTTATGATGTTGAGAATAACGTGTATTTCTAACGTAAGGTCAGTCTCTGCCAATGAGCGATAGGAGGGCAAGATAGTCTAGTGGTTAGGGTGGTTAATTCCCACCCAGAAGGTCATGGGTTCAATCCCCAACAAGCTCATTAATACTTGTAATTGTACTCACTGTAAGTCACTTTGGTTAAAAGCATCTGCTGAATGACAAAATTGTTGTTAATTGTAACAGAGACTGTAGGAGAATATTTTCATCCTAAAGTGCTTCTTTCTCACATTCGAAACATCTGCTATGCTACGCGTTTAATTTAGATCCAAATTCCGAATAATCTAATCTGACATTATTGTTCTTCGACAGTGTCCAATTGCCAATGCATTCCATCAGCGACGGAAATATGCTGCAGCCAGTGGCTCTGCCTTTATTATGCATTTCCTATATTAAGAGTCCCATCAACGCAGCCTTCCAAGCCCGGTGCCTCAATCCATTTTCCTCATCGTCTCATTGCTATTTCATCTCACTTTAGCACCAACAAAAACTGCTTTTTACTCCATTCTGTAGTAGAGCAGAGGCAGCACGTCGTTTGGCATAAATCCCATAGCCAATTCAATCCTCAATACTCCCCAATAATAAAATATCCTCTTTTTGTCTTCCTTTTTTATTAATTGGTGTTCATGTGCACTGTATCAGTGGGTCTAAGTGACCATGGAGTGAGCCTCTATTGTCTCTAAACGGCATTAAGCTTTAGCCATTATCATTAGTTTGTAGTTATCAATTACTTGGATATATTCCTTTAAAATCAAATGTACAGGTCCAGGTCATTTGTCCTGCTTACAGACGAATGACATATTGAATTGTGTTCCTGTTATGTGTGGGTATTCATCAGCATAAGAGGGTCGAGGCGATAAGAAATAACCTTTAATCATTTAAAAAGGTGTGTTTGTGTGCAAATAACATTCTAAAGGAAACAGTTCTTTGAACTAGAACAGTGGTTCTTAACCTTGTTGGATGTACTGAACCCCACCAGTTTCATATGCGCATTCACCGAACCCACC
>JAOEHI010051310.1:0-18918 GCA_025447815.1 Percopsis transmontana | reverse complement strand
TCTCTGTGTGTGTGTGTGTGTGTGTGTGTGTGTGTGTGTGTGTGTGTGTGTGTGTGTGTGTGTGTGTGTGTGTGTAGTAGTAGTAGTATTTCCCAGGGACCGGAGATGCTTAGGTGCAAGCAGTATTTACCACCTCAGTCTTGTTGTCGCCATGTTTGTTATCTCCTGAAGAAATGTCATGGAGCGCTCCTCAAGGGCGCTCAGATATTGAAATTCATATGACAACACCGGTGCTGAATACTGAAGACTCATAATGAAAAAAGCAGCCCTCATATCCTCCAATGGGGAAAGTGTTGTGGTGCTGGGTAGACGCCAGCTAAAGGTCTTATTGTTAGAAACACACCCTCCTCAGGGGACAGAGGGTGGCTCCGACAGGCAAATGAAGCTGCCAATGAGCGGTAATAATATAATGTGAGCTCTCTCTCTCTCTCTCTCTCTCTCTCTCTCTCTCTCCATTTAAAATTTCCTTATATCCAATTTCTTTAATAATGTCCTTCTCTCTGTCCATTTCCTTCTCTGAATTCAATTGAATTGTGCTTTATTGACATTAACGTTGCAAAGGCACAATATTAGAAAAGCACAACACAATCAAAAACACCCAAATGTGTTGGGGGGGGGGGGGGGGGTCAAAGTTCACATGAAAAATCAAATGACACGGTATGCCCCCACAGTTCAGCACTGGGTATATTGCATTGAAAATCATTTAAAAAAATACAGTTGAAAGTCTTGAAAGCATCGTGCATTCTTATGCATGTGGTCTGGCCCCCACTTTGACTGGATTAGACACACACACACACACACACACACACACACACACACACACACACACACACACACACACACACCTTACCTTGAACTCATAGGACTCCTCTATGATGACCTCCAATTTGACGTGATCCCCCAGCATGGGACGTCCCATCTCAGCAATGCGGCGCTCCTCTTCGTCTTTTCCATTGAGAGCCTCCTCCTCTTCCTCCAGCTCCTCCCCCTTCTTCCCCTCCTCTGAAAACAACCAATCATAGAGTTAGAATAGCAAGGCAATAAGCTAATCAGGTGGAAGACACAACGGCTGGCACAGGAATGAGTGGAGGGGATAGGGGTGATGGATTGATAACAGCCAAACCAAATACAACATTTTCACTTATCAATATCAAGGTAAAAATCCACTGACGCGCATTGAAAGTTGATAAATAATGAGTAAAGGAAAGAAAACACTTCAGTTAGCCTCTCGGTTAACTGAGGAGAAGAAGCACTTAGAAAAGGCAAGGTGAAAATTTCCACCAGGGAACCGTTAACAACGCCATTGTCTGCCGTTACGGCGCAAAGCTTTGTGGGTATGTGTCTGCTTTAGGGTCGTTTGTTCCCCTTAGTTAGATCACTGATGTGGCTCACAGCCCACATGCTTACATGCACACACACATGCAAGAGCTTGTGAGAAAACACACACAGCATGTAAGCATGTACACACACACACTCACACACACACACACACACACACACACACACACACACACACAATTAAGGGAGCTGAATGTGCCAATTATAGGAGGGGAGAGGAGAGGAAGGGAGAGGAGAGGGATGCTATAGCCTGCTTTGATAGAATCTTGTTCCACATGAATGAACAAGAGGTGGAAAGGAGGAGAGGAAACCTTGCAGTCTGTCAGCCTTTACAGATGAGAGAAGCTTTTTGCAGAATCTCAGAACGAGAAGAGAGGAGAGGAAGAGAGAGGACAGGAGAGAGATCTTACACTCAGACATCGATAAAGCATATAGAGGCGAGATACAGGAGCGGAGGAAAGGAGGAAAGGAGGTGCACTGTTGTGTACTGTCAGGGTTTGATGCTGAGGTCCGCTGGGTAGGACAGCATGAGAGGTGGAGAACAAAGACATTAGAATAGCACAGGAGAGTAAAGGAGAGGAGAGCGGAGGAGAGGAGGTGTATATGCAATAGTGAAAAGAAAGAAGGAAAGAGACAGACTGTTGACATGTTGACACACCATTCCATTTCCAGTCCCGCTTCTGAAGAAGACAATATTGCTGCTAATCTCTTTACATGGACGCTGTAAATAAACACGTCGCTAATCGTCCTATTTACAGGCACCCTGGACTTCTCGGATTCATGTAACATGTAGGCATTCAGTAGTTTGCGTCATAAACCGCCTGGTAAAGAGGCCCTCCATCGATAATCTGCAATTATTTTGTTATTTGTTATGTTTATTGCCATTTCATTTGTGCAAGACAATAGACTGATACTTTCACCTTGTTCCAAGATACTTTCTACAGGCCGATAGAAAAGCGATCGAGGGCTTCACCCAAAAACCCACCGGAATTGTATCACGTATCCGTGATACGTTTAAACACTATTGACCATTGACTGGATGTGTAGGCAGTGGTAGCCATTTTTGTAGTTCTAATTTCATGATTGCCTTCGGAGAATGAGACAAATATAGAAAACGGGTGTAAATTAATAATCTTTTGTATGGTGACATGCTACAAATTTGGTAGCTGACATTCATTTGGTAAAGACAAATATTTAAAATGGTAAAGGTAAAATATGCCATAGCAAGGCTCCAAATATATCATATCTCACATCACATCACAGAAACACATTCACATTCAGAATGATGCATCATTCAGGACCAGTGGGAACAGGTTGTTTACATGATCTCAAATTGAGAATTTCATCATATGTTAGCCTCGGTAGCAGCCTGTTTAGCTAATTGGCAGCTAGTCTGCGAGGCCAAGGTGCTAACCAGGGTTGTACCCAGTCTAGCCATATTTGGAAACACAGACAAATAAGGCTACAGTGGCCACTGTTACAGCCAATATGTATGCTGGGATTATTTAGGGGGGTCATATAGGGGAGCTCACCAGGACAGGTGGAGGTGATTGGGGACCGGGATGAGCACACAGTTTTTGACTGTGTAGCCATGCACACGCTGTTGTTTTTGTCGTAGCCTTTTATTAGAATAAACCGTTTTTTGAAATCTACGGAAGTCGTCTGAATTGAGTCCAAAATAGTTTTTACCAAGTCGAACACTCACTGGGTGGCTTTGAATAGCAATAGTCACCACAGCCACTGTTAGCTGCCCTTCTCTGAGTCAAACGAAATGGAAGGGTAGACAGGGATAAGAAGAAGAGGAAAAGAAAGTGGAGGAGCAATGGAGGCACAAGAGACCTGCCAGGGATTTGACTGGCTTTGGTTGTATAGGAGTAGAACAAGGAGAGGAGAAAATACACAGAGTAGAGGAGGAAACAGTGTAGGAGGTTAGGAGATGAAAGGAGGAGGCATTAATTCCATTGATTGAACTGATTCCTTTAAGTTGACATAATTACCACGCTTACCAAGACTGAAACGGATGTACTGTGCATTTTGATAGTGTTAATTTCCAGTTTGTTGATCAATTTTAATTAATTCACATTGGCCTACGGCATAATGAGGTGAAACATTTATTTACACTGTTTAGTGATACACAAAATGGTTGATTAGTGGCATTGTTAATAATGAGCCAACACACACACACACACACACACACACACACACACACACACACACACTTAAAAGGGCAAAGAGAGAGCTAGGACAGAGAAACAAGACAGGAGAGGACAACGCTGTCAGACAGAATCTGTCATCTTTTGTGTATGTGTGTGTGTGTCTGTGTTAGGAGATGGGGTCGAGGCCCCACTGCGGGGGCCATAGTGCCATTATCCGCCTCACTCCTAGAGATCTTTCCTCCCCCAGCATGGATGACCGATGGGGTTCACAGGCGGAGCTGACCTCTTCTCCGTGTCCCCATGTCCTTGGTCACACGTGTCTCCAGGGACACTAAACAGGCTCCAGTATTCAAATGTGGAACTAGCTCCAGAAGGCAGAAGCATCCATGTGTTTATTCTATCTATGGATTAACCATCAATTGGTTGCCTCATCTTATCGTAATCTATCGTAGGCCTATGTATTGTTCTTTCTGAGCCTGTCCTTCACTGCCAGATGCCACAGGCTGATGACGACAGATGGTTTTTCTGGACTCCAAATCAGGCAATAGAAAAAAACAATATAAAATTGCAATAGCCTGTGTTTACCTCTAGAGGGCAGTGGCCAAACATGGTCACAGAGCATATTCGCATTTTAACAACTTAACTAAATTTTCCAAAAAAACGTAACCTGACTCAATCACCAACATGTCCACTGATAGAAATACAATGTTTTTCAACTGAAAAAGGTGTTTTTGGAGTTTGGTTACTCTTTAATGCAGTTGTGTGTTTAGAGATAACTACAGTACAAACTGGACGCGCGCTGCTTTTTTGAATGCTATCACAGTCAGCCAATAACTAGGACCACTATTGAGCTTGGAATAGGCATATGCCTCACGCTACTGCTACGGAGGGTTACAGGTCCCTCCTTAGCAGTGGCGTATAGCACCATAAATGTTAAAAATCATTCAAATGGGAAAAGATCAGTGGACAAGAGATAAAAGGTCCAAAAGTTCATTTACGCCCATGTCTTGCACTGTCATTGGCTGTAGGTCGTCGCGTCCGTCAGTGCCGTTCACAACAACCGTTCCACACTACAGGATTTGGCGTCCCCGACAGTTGTGACGCATTAGCGACTCCCTCAGATGGCGTTGTGAGCAGTTCACACGACATGATCGTCGCTCACGGGAGCGCTCTGTGATTTTCCTCCGAGCCGGAGCTTTTGTCTGCGATGTCCAGAAATGTTCGGCGAGCAAAAAAACTGGCTAAAATCGTGCAGAGTAGACTAGGAATTAGAGTGAGCCACACATTAATTTGGAAATTAAATAAATAATAGGATTAGCTCAGTATTGTAAATGTCAGATCCCCTTCTTCAGTCAGTACTGCTGTAAGCCCTTAGATCATTACAGTTCTAACACACAACTACGAATGAAACAACTAAGAAAACATAGGCTTCAATGAAATCTCAGAAGCTGTAAATATTCTGGGTTACAGCACATTAAACAAACCCCCTCCAGATTTTATTCATAAAGAAATCGAACTCTATCCATCCCTCTCTCTCTTCCCTTACTCTCCTACTCTTAATGCTAAAGATTCAGATTTTATGTCAAGGTAGTGTAGTATAGTCTTGTTTCTGAGCTGAATGTTAGTTTTTTTGTTTTTAGAAGAAAGACCAATAATTGTAGATATTTGAGGCTTAGAAAAATGCTCACCCAGTTTAGAGCTTTTTTTTTTTACACACACACACACACACACACACACACACACACACACACACACACACACACACACACAGTATGTGTCTTTGATCTTACCAACAGTAGCTCATGTGGCCCTCTGTAAGTGTATTTGAACTGTGTGTGTGCATGCGTACTTGCCTCAAGTGCGATTCAGTGTGTGTGAGAGTGAGAGTGCGTGAGTGAGTGAGAGTGTGTGTGTGTGCTTCAGTATGTGTGTGTGTGTCCTGGAGGTGTGTTATGTAGGCCTGAGCTTTGATCCAATCATCCTTATAAACACCCCTAATGGCGGTTTAATACACAGCACTAGTAACACTGCAGTATGTCTGCTACACCACTGGGATTCCACACACGCCAGAGAAAGAGAGAGTCTATTAGAGTAAGTTATGGGTATAGTTCTCCATGTTTGGAGAGAGCGAGAGAGAGAGAGCGAGAAAGAGAGAGAGAATTTATATACCAGTATGTGGAAGAGGGGACAGTTTGTGTTTGTGTGTGTGTGTAGAGTAACAACTTTGTGACTGTGTGGGTGTGTGGTCATGTGTGATTGATGAGACTAAATGAAAATTGTTGCTTGTCAGAGGAGGGGGTAAGTTTCACTCGACACTTGCCACAATTCTTCTTCTCTAGCATCATCAACAGAAATATAAACAATGCCCGCACACTATTTAAGACAGTAGAGAAGTTAACAAACCCTTCTCCACAGATGGCCACCTAAAATGCTCTGTGCCAACAAGTGCAATGAATTTGCATCTTTTTTAAGGGAAAAACTGACACCATTAGACGGGACATAACTTCTTGATTGTCAAGCAATCAAACAACTAGCCCACCATCAATAGAGAGTAAGGAAGTAAACCTGAAGTCAGAATTCAGTGCTATTAACCTTGACACTCTTGGAAGAACAGTGCAGCATCTTAACACATCAACCAGTTTCCTTGATGCAGGTAAAACAACAATTCTAGACCTGCTACTGTAGATCTTAGTGCCGCCTTTGACACAGTTGATCATAACATTCTATTAACCAGACTGGAGCACTGGGCTAGATTTTCTAGAACGGTCCTTAAATGGCTCAAATCTTACCTTGCAGACTTTTTTTTAACATCGGAAACTATAACTCAAACCTGACCCCCGTGACCTGTGGTGTCCCCCAGGGGTTGATCTTAGGACCTCTTCTATTCAATCCTGATATGCTCCCACTTGACCATATTCTTCTAAGACAACAATATTGCCTCACACAGTTATGCTGATGACACTCAAATCTACTCTACTCTCACAACGAATAACTTTGGTAAAATAGACTCGCTGTGTAAATGTATTAAGCAGATGATGTCAACAACTTGATGTCCCAAAACTTCCTACAGTTAAAGACAAAACAGAGGTGATTCTATTTGGCAGCAAAGAAGAGAGGCTTAGGGTTGCTGCTCACTTGGATCCCAGAGCACTAAGGACCAGGTTAAAAACCTGTGTTTTACTTGACTCTGATCTTAAACAGTCATGCAAAAGCAGTTACAAAATTCGCCTGTTATTATCTCATGAATAAAGCCAAACTTAGAGGCGTTATGTCAAAACCTGACTTAGAAAAACTTATCCATGCTTTCATTTTCAGTAGGATTGACTATGGCAGTGGTCTTCTAACAGGATTTCCTAAAAAGACCATTAAACAGCTACAGCTTATTCAAAATGCAGCTGCAAAGAGTTCTTACAAAAAACAAAAGAACAGACCACATCACCCCTATTCTTAAGTCACTACACTAGCGTCCGGTAAGTCGGAATTTATTTTTAAGGCATTGCTGCTTGTCTATAAATCATTACATGGAGTGGGACCAAAATATATCTCGGAATTGTTTAATGACTATAGAACAACCAGGCCTCTCAGGTCGCTAGGGAGTGTCATCGTGAAGTAGCTTTTAGTCAATATGCTACACATCGCTGGAACCAACTCACTGATGATCTCAGAGGTACTCTAGAAATGTTTAAATCTAGACTTAAATCTTTACTGTTTTCAAAGGCCTTTCTTTGAGTGATAAATTAGATTGCCTCACCTTTTTTAAAATGTATTTTACTCTGTTGTATTCAATTGTATTTTATTTATTTTTTTGCCTAGAAGGAACATGTCAAATGAATAACTTCTGTATAAACAGTTGACGACTAAACTTCTTTACAACAGCAAAACTGTATTTGTGTATTTTTCTTCTGTGTCTTTATCTGGTTGAATCAGGATTCAATGACATTGAACCTTGTGTTAATTCTCAGTGCTGATTGGCTGTCACACCTGTCCATCTCCACGCGCTGCGTCTCCATTCGGGGGCCTCGAGATGAATGTAGAAGGAGGAATGTTTATCGTACTCCTCACGGTCTAAGATCCTAACCGTTATGGTCTTCCTGTGTAGGACACACACACACCCACACACACACGCATGCATGTATGTTCACACACACACACACACACACACATACACACACATACACAGAGGGAGGTGGTAAGCATGCATGGTAAACTGATTCAAAGCACAAATACATGCACGCATTCACACGGTGGGTGGGCAGTGGTTGGGATGAGATGGGGGAGGTTGGGGTTCACCTCAACACTGAGAACACACCAGGAGACCAGGAGTGTGTGTGTGAGAGAGAGAGAGAGAGAGAGAGCAAACAAAAAATGGTCGTCCTTCTAGTGTGTCTCAGTGTATCGCGAACACGTGACCCCGGGGTCAAAGGTCACCCCGGTGACCCCTCCCTGACCTTTGGAGTCGTTGGTCTCCACCAGACGAGGCTCTGCGATCTCCAGGTAGAACGTTTTGTTCTTCTCGTACTCCTCGTCGTCGATGATTCGCACCTTGATGATTTTGCTGAAGAGGAGCGAAGGAAGGGATGAGAGGAAAAGGAGAGGAACAGAGGAGAAATAAAGTAAGGAAACCATAGTACCAGAGGACAGGACAGAGCAAGCGGATTTTCCCAAGTAGGAAAAATAATGCTACGCATTTGGCTTATTATGTGTCTTATTAAGGGTGCTATAAATCATCTTCAGAAGCTTCGTTAACTTTAGGGCCATGACGTTTGGACGTATATATTATACTGTACATGTACTGTGTTGTGTACTGTATGTATTTTTAAATCTGCATAGTATTGGAAATAAACTGGGGCAATGGAAGGGATGTGATTTATGTTTTAGGAAGAACGTTACAACAGGCCTCACTGTCATCTTGCAAAGCTTTGCCTAAGTGATTTTGGTGACTACAGCAATTTTCTTTAACTGTCTGCTGACAGTCCAAAAAGACGCCTGCGTCTTGTGGCCTGAGTGGCCGCAAATTTGCCATGTTAGCCAAACCAGCATCAATTAGCAAAATCCTGCGGTTTCTATACACTTCAGATGATATAAAAAGATCTACCCTACACCGGGGAGAGATTTCCGTGAAGGTCACAGCCAAGTCAGTTGCATTTAAACTTTGGCAGATGACCAGAAAACAGTTGGCTTCCCCATTAAGATTACTTTGTGGTCCAATTATCAATTATCTGCGCCCTGCGGTTTAAGAGCTCTTGCTAGTGTTAATGAGACTACAGTAAATGGATTGTTGCTTATGAGAAACCTGGCCTGGAGAGGAAAACAGTTTCAACAGCTGTTCACCGCAAATTCACTGCAAATTCAGTCAAATCATCAAAGGGTAATCTTTTGGTATAGAAAACCATTACATTAAAAATAATAACTGACTGGTTGAGAATGTTATAAGGTCAATAAAAATTTATATTTTAACTAGAAAATAATCGTGATTGGCAGGTTTGTATTTTGTTGAATGGACTGAATTGACAGTGTGTGTACCAGGCTGTGTAATCACCATGCTAGAGTCATGCAGATTAGCAGACAGAACACAATAAGACATTAACAGTAGACATTCAGCCAAGAATTGAATGGCTTTAGAGCAGAAAAGCAGAGCAGAAAGATGAAGACAAAACATATACTGAAAAATTTAATCACACAGCTGTTTAAGATTAACTGCCCCATAACTCAATATTCCAGTGTAACTTTATCTGTGGCACAATAATCAGCAAGGAAACCAGTTTAACCAGTGTTGTAACTTTATACACGACTCGATAAATAAGCACAGAAAACAGTTTTGTAGGTTTACCCATAACACCACAAACAGCAGCTCTGTAACTTCATCCATTAGACAATATACAGCACAGAAACCAGTTGAACCAGTTTATCTTTATCCACGACACAATAAAAAGCTCAGAAACCAGAGCAACTAGTTCAACAATAAGACCATTTACCTGAATTCAGATTCTACAACTACACCAACAAAAGCCTGTGTCCAGTCACACCTGTCCAACTTCAGTTTGATACCAGTACAACACAGCGAACGCTGGAATCTTTCTTTAAAGAGTACAGTTCACAACTACAGGATTAAGACAAAATCATTAACTACAGCCCTCATTATTGACCCATTGTGTGTCTGTGTGCGTGTAAAAAGATTGGCAAAGGCAGAGAGAGAGAGAGAGCGAGAGAGAGAGAGAGAGAGAGAGAGCGAGCGAGAGAGCAAGCGAGAGTGAGCGAGAGAGAGAGAGACTATTTTGGCTAGCTTCCTTGGTCATACTTGGCAGGAAGATTATTATGTTATCGGGGTTACAGATCTACAGTATTAAGCAGGGTGCTTTGTGTGTGTGTGTGTGTGTGTGTGTGTGTGTGTGTGTGGGGGGGGGGTAGGTTTACAGCAAACTATAATGTTTATCCATATTGATTTACATAATATATTATACACACAGTACACTCACATGAAATAATGACAGGGCCTCAGGGCCAGGGGACAGTACCACACACTGTACAGTGTTGTGCCAGTTGACAGCTAGGTGAGTCATGTGGAGAAGGTTTGCTACTTCAACAGCTGAGCAGTTTTACAGCTCAGGGCTTCGCTGTGTGGTCCCAACCACAGTGTGCGCACACACACACAGACACACACAGACACACACAGACACACACAGACACACACAGACACATACAAACACACACACAGGCTCATGAATATAATTTAGCCTGCAAGCGACATGTCTCAGTTTTTGACACAAGACTTATAACAGTCTAATAATAACACATAAAACACGCACGTGTGTGTGCACACGCAAACACGCATTTGCGTGTGCACTCACACCCCACTAAAATCTATTCATCATGCTGTAATAAGAGCAGACGACAGCGGCTGGAATCATTGACCTGATGAGATTCTTACCTCCGCCCCCAGGTGGAGCCCTTGAGCAAGGCACTAAACCTCCTCCAAGCTGTTCAGAAGCCACCCGTAGAAGACGGTGGTTGTACTGGGCAGATAATACCATATTACTACTAAAAGTACTATATCTAATTCCACAACTGATACTACTGTTACTGCTACTATTTAAATATGATTGTTTGCAAGGTATCTTAAGGAGTTATTAAGTAATTGTCATAACTGCATTCACCAATTCACCAAGGTGATCCTTGGTGAAGGGATACAATTTAGACAATACACTCTCCTGAGCGTATGTCACTTTGGAAGGATGTTCTATAGACAGTCAGTAGCATGCTTAGACGTCAGGGAATTTTAAGACTGATTCATCAGCTGATTCATTCCTCCAGTTACAGGCATGAAACCTATATGCTCTGTCCTGCACACACACACACACACACACACACACACTATTTTGTTACACTAGGGAGCAGATCGATGCTTTTGGAAACAGACGTTTCATGAACTAAAGGACATAATGGTGTTTCTGGGAAAAAACAAAAAATGTGTGCCCTGTATGTGTGCGTGTTATGGTGCTGTGTGGTGTACTGCGATGTGATGCGTGCACAGCCCGCCGGCCGAGCTCTTATTGTGTTTTGTGCCGTTCGCATGCGAGGAGAAAGACCCATTTCTAAAATGACTACCATACTACCGACTGCCCATATTCTCACAGACAGCCCTGTTCCATCCTGATATCTGTCTATCTCACACACAAACACACACACACACACACACACATGATGACAAACCTGTTGGCTGAACAGTGTCTACATTGCTATGGAAACCCAATGTTTGTGGAACCAACAGGGGTGGGGATGACTGTGTCCAGTCCAATGATGTGTGTGTGTGTGTGTGTGTGTGTGTGTGTGTCCAATCCAGCGATGTGTGCCTGTGTGTTTGTGTGTGTGTGCGAAAAGAAGAGAGAGAAAGAAAGAGTGAAAGTATTGTAAAGAGAGAGAGCTTGCACAATGCACAACTTGTGTGTGTCAGTGTGTGTTTATTAGTGTGTGTTGGCGTGCGGGCGTTTGTTTAGGACTGTAGATCGCATGAAGGCTGAAATACAATCGGAGCTGAAAAACGGTGTCTTTTATATTGGAATATACACACAGACAAGCACACACACACACACACACACACTCACACACACACAGAGGAAGTTGTAAACCACAACACCCAACGCAGTCCGTCACTCCGTTCTCTTCTCGGCAACCTGCCATAAAGAACTTTTTGGATCAGAAAATCTATTTAGAAGAACTTTTTAAATACTCGGAACTTGGAACTGCATCCTCTCAACTGGCTATTCTGCGTGTTTGAGTGTGTGTGTGTGTGTGTTCTTGTACTTGCTACATAGTGAGGACTGGAACATGTTTTTTTACCTCCAGAGTGAGGACATTTTTGGAAAGTAAGGACATTTTGGCCAATCCTCACAACTTCAAAGGGCTGTTTGAAGGTTAAGACTTGGTTTTAAGGGTTAGGTTAGAATTAGGTTAGGATGGGGTAAGGGTTAGGGTTAGGCATTTAGTGATGGAAGTTAGGGTAAGATGCTAGGGAATGCATTATGTCAATGACGGTCCTCACAAAGATAGAAGTACAAACATGTGTCTGTGTGAGAGTGTGAGTGAGAGAGAGAGGGAGGCAGTGAGAAAGAGGGTGTAGGCTACAAAAGTGCATGCATGTTTTCAATTTAGCGTGTAGTGATAATGTTTGTGTACTTTTCAGTGAAGTATTGGGTCTTTTATTTTTAGTTATAAAATATCACCAAATCCTGATTTATGTCAACTTTTATTCATTTATATTGGATTGTATATTGTGTTCTACACCCTGCATATTGTTCAGCAATTAAACGGTTAATTCCTGCACTGTCGGTTTGGGCAGTTGCGGTATGTTCTCGCTGTGTCTCTTTCAGTCCGTGTCCAGATTGGAAGAGGTAAGCTGTATGACCGTTCGCCTGCGGTGTGAAATATAAGTTCTATTTTACGTTGTATAATTTAGTCATAAGTAATTTTGTATGAATGCTAAGGCTAGGAGTAATAACATGCTGGTGTAATTCATGTATTCAGGTTGTAAATGCACTTTTTGTTACGAGTTCTGTAGACGCACGTGTCTAAATGCTACGGGGTTTCCTGTGCGTGTGTGTGTATCTGTATCGATAGGGGATGAGTGTGTGATAGAGACTGCCTGTGCACCTAAGGCATTCATGTTGTTATATTTCATGCATGTACAGTATGTAACTTTAGATTGACTGTTATGTATTGTAAATTAAGTTTGTTCTATTGTTCTATTTGCATTTCACATTCAGTTTGTATAATGTTATTTCATGTATTTTATTTTGTAGTCATATTGCCTTCATTTATACAGGATTATACCAGATGTTATTTCACAGTAACAAGTTGTTATAAGGAAATTGTTATGTGTGAATTGACTGATTTATATGCAGTCCGTGTCCAGATTGGAAGAGGGGACCAGTGTGAGCAGTGTGTGATAGAGACTGCCTGTGCACCTCAGGCATTCATGTTGTTTTATTTCATGCAGATACCAGCAATAAATTAATTGACTACAGCCAATTGGGTCTGAATCTTCTTACTACACAACACATCGCAGAGTCATTTCCATCACAAAGTAACGGAGCATATGATGTGAATTATTTCACCTGGCACCATCAACGACCGTTATACACACACACCTTAAATTTAACAGTTGAAATATGTGTGTGGTGTATTGAAAGAGTGCTTTTGCATGATTATTCTTATGTGTGTGTATGTCAGTTTTATAATTACTTTTTGAATGTATACAGCAAAGTGTCAATGTGTTTCATGCGTTTTATTTTCATGCGTTTCATGTTAATGTTTTGTACATACTGTATCAATGTGAATGCTTGAGACAAGACTTGGATCGTGTGCGTGTTGCTGACACACAGAGAGCAGTGTAAGTGTGTGTGGGTGTGTGTTGTTTGCAGTCAGTGGTTTTCTAAGAAAGAGTTTATAATGGCTGTGGCCACAGCAATTACAACAATACCACAACATGCCTGCTCTAATTACCGCCTGCTTGCAGCCTGATTAACATAATCCTGACTTTATAGACCTTAGACCTACAAAAAAACACACACCTCTGTTGAGATTGTTTCGACTCTTTGTTTGTATGTCTGCTTATCTTAATTCCCTTCAATCAAACCTTTATTGCCTTCAAATAAAGTATAACATTATAAATGAATAAAAAAAAAAAAAAAATTATTTACATCTACTTATTTCTATCTTAGTCCGTGTCAAAATCCGTGATTGTAGTGTATATCAATAATACAATTTGTAGATTTAATCAAGCAATTTTATGTTGAAGTTGTCATCTTTCACTGCTGATAATTGTCACTGAAGCTTGCAGCAACTAGCCATGCCTTAGTTGTTGTTATGGAAACTAATTTGGTAACCAGGGAGCCAATCAGCGATCATTTGTGCTTTATGTTGTTGATGTGGCTGATGTAGCTTGAAGGATGGTGATTCCTGAGATTAGGGGCCCTATTTTAAAGATCTAAGTGCACAGTCTAAAGCGCATGGCACAAGTGCATTTAGGGCCAAATACACGTTTAGGGCCAAATACACTTTTGCTAGTTTAACGGCGGAAAATGGTTCAATAGGGTTGTACGTGGTCTCTTAATTATTCATGGGTGTGTTTTAGGTGTAACATGCTATAAACCATATGCAATAAACGTGGGTGCTGGACAGGAAAATAACAACTGTGTTGGCCTGAAACTGACAAAGCCCGCTATGCGCCGGGTGTACGTGTTGCCGCTGGAATGTCTTAACACATAAAATAAAGGGTATAGGCTGGTCTAGAGGTTATCACAAAAGATGTACAATTAGGTCCTTTAGCAGAATCTTTTATGCAAAGAAACAAAAGAATGTTTACAGGTAGGTCGGGCATGTTGGGGATCAAACCTATGTCCTTTTGGCTGGGAGTAAGACACCATATATAATCCCGCCAAGAAGATTTGTCCTGTTATAGAATATCTTAATTTAGGCACACGCACATACAGTACATATTACAAATAGTATTTGAGAGAGATCAAAGTTAGGAACCATTTCGTTTTTGTGACTTAAATGCACTAAAAAGGCCTTTAAAATAAATGTTTATAGTGAAAGTGGTTTTATAGAACTAACTTTCACTCTTACAGTTTGTGTGTATGTGGCTGTGTGCACGTGTTATTAGAATGACTTGTATCATGCCGTGCTCCATGCCAGTAAAACTATTTTCTAATAATCACAGGGGGAGGGGGGGGTATGTCTCTCTCTCTCTCTAACCTAATATGGAAATGAGAAAATCCCAGGGATTCCACAGATGTATACAAAAGCGTACACACACACACACACACACACACACACACACACACACACACACAGGGAGTAGCAAACCAGTTAGCTCATGGCTTCAGTCAATGTTATGTTCTAATGTGTGTTCTAAAAAAAACCATGTCAGACAGCATTAAATCTCTCAGCTCCAATTTTCCTGGGCTTGAAAGAAGCTGCTTAAGTTCCTAAGTAGCTCTAGGTGCAACCAGCTAGTCTAATAAGTGTCTGTGTGTGTGAGAGAGAGACAAACAGACAAACGTACAGTACAGTAGATAGATAAACGGACAGTTCGGAGAGAGAGGGGTTGTGTTTGTGTGTTTTGGTTCAAAGGTACAGCGCCTAGTTGCACCAAGGGCTTGTGGGTAAATACCAGAGGGCTATGATGAAGTCTAAATCAGAAAGTTATATAAATGCCAGCACACACACAAACACACAGGGCAGCACCTCACATGGTACTGACAACTGCTCTTTCTTTATCTCTCCATTGATCTCCATATCTCATTTCCCTTTATTCTTTATTCTTTGCATCATCTCTTCTCTCCGGGTGTGTTTGTTTAGCCGTTTAAAGCAAGGGAGATAGATGGACAGATACTATCGGACAAAGAGACATTCAAGAGAGCGAGAGAGAGACCTTGAAAATGAGAGCGAGAGAGATACAAATTAATGGTAGGTTTTTAGTGATTCCAGTCAGGACTGCTCTGGTGTGCTGAGCTAAGCACTTTCAATAGTATTGGACACATACACACACACACACACACACACACACACACACACACACCCTAACAGCTAGCTCACAGTGTTTAACCACAATTATGTTACAGGGAGAAAAAAGACAGATTAGAGGGAGGAGGTCTGGGAAGAGGGAGCGATGGAGTGCTGGGGGAATCAGGTGAAAGAAAGAGAAAACAGAAACGCATGCTAATCAGACAATAACATGTGGTTTGTGGTTGTATGTTCACTACAGGTGGCTTAATAATAATATGATTTACTACCACATTTAGCAATAACCCACTGTCTTTAACTATTTCAAAGTTACACTAAACAGTTTAGGACAAACATAGACCACAAGCCTACAAACCGACAAACTGATCAAACTGTGATGCGTCAAAAATATTTTTCTATCTGTCGTCACATAGAAACACAATGACATTGAAAGAGAAAACATTTCAGGTAAAAATAATTCACTCAATTCACTTTTTGCACAAGGCTGAGCAATTTTCTCTAAAATGTTCTCTGCCAAAACTAATTTTGGTTTTCTCCAGAAAAAAATAAAACAAGTTAGGGTGGAGAATTTTAGAGTTTGCGCACTTCCCAGGAGTGAGTCATTTCTGCAAAACACACCATTGTGCACAAACTCTGTGTGTTGTTTACTGTTACTTTTATTTTCTTTTTTTGGACGTTCTTTCTAAAAGAGTTTCAGAGCTTTGTGAAGGTGTGAATGATTTATATATCTCGCC
Source organism: Percopsis transmontana (assembly GCA_025447815.1). NCBI lineage: Eukaryota > Metazoa > Chordata > Actinopteri > Percopsiformes > Percopsidae > Percopsis > Percopsis transmontana. The sequence continues at coordinate 2,666 of JAOEHI010051310.1, read as the reverse complement.
AAACACTACCACTACATAATTGTATCTTTCACTCTCCCTGTTGTCTGTCATGTTCTTAATTCAACTGCCATTTCAACAATCTGTACTGACTTGGAAAAAAGCAAATTTTAAACATTATAAACAATATATAAATTTTTGGCTTGTGTGCGTGAGAGACACTCACACACACACTCGCAAGCCACACAAAAAGACATGGCTCTAGTTTCTGTACGGTGCAAGGCCAACGGTAGCGGTATGTAGAGGTAGAGGTAGAGGGTGTGTCAGCCAAAGGTGGCGCAGTGCTAGTTTGGTGTCAAAGCAAACCAAATATTACGTTAGCGTCTCTGCCTGGTCCAACCACGTCTTAGCACAGATGCAGGCGTTGTGTGGTAGTTTCCGGGCTTTAGGGGAAGGTGCACTAAGCACATACCTATCCAAAATCACACAGGCCTTTTTTGTGTATGTTCTTTTGGCTAATGACTTTTTAACTAATGACTACTATGCTTAACCTTTATAATCACAAAACAAAATATATGCACGTGTATCATAGTGGTTTATTAGAGGTGCCATATTTGTGCACTTGGGCGACTGTGTACCTCCCAAACAAGGACATCAGTTTTGACACGAAATTGGCAGTTCGCCGAAACAGAGAGCTGCTGTTAAAGGGAATGACAGGAGCTGATTTGATTGGCCGTAATTGAAGACAGCCCCCACCACTGATCATTTATTCATTCTAATCTGCGCCTGATTACAGCCACAGCCCGATATCAGTAAAAAAGTATTAGATCGACTGTACTTGCGTGACGCGCCACTACTTACGCCTTGACCCGAAAACTAGGGCCCATTGTCTCTGATCCGCTTACAGTGGTGGGGGAGGCATAGTGTTTTCCATACTAGGATACCAGTATATTCCTAACCATAACCATATACAGATGGAACAGAAACTTGCCTGGGTTGACGTCGCACCATGTCGCACCATGTCGCACAATGCAGCAAATATATGTACATAGTAAATAATGTAAAATAACAAAAATATATAAATAACAGTTTGAGGACTGTCACAATCCCAGTCACAATTAGTTTAATGTAAATAATGTAGGCCTATATATTCATAGGACTTTGGTTTTCATTTTTTGTGCAAAGCATTTTGGCCAAGCAGTGCTCGGATGTACTGAACGCCACCTGGCGGTAATTTGGCAAAACTGCACCCAACACCCCAAAACATCAAACGACATGCCGCGATGGCAGCGTGAAATTATATGATGCGATGCTCATTTTAGACTTCCACCATCTGTACTTTAACCCCACTCCATTCTCATTGTTTTATAGAAACAGTCAATTACCACTGTCACACTGTTTATCCATTTTGTGATATTGCTTTATTGATTGCCCTTGGACACCTCGCTATCCTGGAACCGGAATGCTGTTCCCAAGGTTACCTACAGATTTTTGCAAAAACAAGTGAATGGACCTGACTTACAGTCACAACAGCATGGCTGTGGGCGCTCTATTCTACAGTAGCAAGCCTTGCCCAGCACGGGGAGAGCGATGAATGGCAGAGCTATTCACGGTCCTGGACGCCATATAATAAATCTCAGGCTTTGTCTCTTTGTCTAGCTGTTTCAAAGTGTGAGTCTCTCTCTCTCAACATGAGTAGCTCTATGTGTTTTTTTTTCCTCTTTTTTTTTCCTCTCTCGCATCCCTTTTACATTTTTGCTTTCCTTCTCTTGCCCATTAACCCATTCTACTTTTGTTCTCTCTTCTTTCTTCTGCCGCTTTGTTTTCAGCTCCCTCCGTCCTTTAACCTCTAATGTCACCCATTGGTTGGATTAGCTCTAGTCTCTCTCACTCCCTCTCTCTCTTCCTCTCTCTATTCACATCTCCTTTGTTTCAATTACAAATATTGGCATGAATGAAAGAAGCCCGCTCACTGTTATCACCCAAAGCCTTGCTGGAATGCCACAGTCACTCTCCTTCACTCTCTTTCAGTTTGACTGACAGTGCACAAGGTTACACTTCCAGGTGCGTTTACATTTGCTTACAAAGCTGTGAAAACCGTTGATTTAAAAAATACCTCTCTCTGTCTCTCTCTCTTTGTATTCTTTCGGTAAAGCCAACATGCCACCATTTCCAAGGCGATGCAAATGTTGCTGTGGCACCCCTAAAAGGCTCACAAACACCAAGGAGAGAGAAAGAGAGGGGGGAATGAGAGAGAGATGGAGGTGTGGATGAAGAGATATCATGAAGACGGGAGTGAGAAAGGACATAGAGAAACAAGAGTACTTATGTCCATCTGTCAGTCTATGTGTCTGCCTGCCTGTCTGTCTGACATATGAATCATCCTGTCAGTAGGTCTATTGTGCAATTGTTGTTCTATGGTAAAACTTTTCCCATTTTTCAGACGTCAGATAAAACAAGGGAATTATTCTCCAGAAGTTGACAGTTTTGTCTTACAGTTTCTACAGCTGTCATCTTTACTTTCTTACAAGCTATTGAGTCCAAAGTAGCATTACTAAGACACGACATAAACCTATCTGTCTGTCTGTATGAGTGTTTACACAGTGTAGATACCGGACAATGGAATCAATTCTTTTCTCTCTCTCTCTCTCTCTCTCTCTCTCTCTCTCGCTCTCTCGCTCTCTCTCTCTCTCTCTCTCACTCACTCACACACACACAAAAACAAAAAA
>JAOEHI010051309.1:0-18921 GCA_025447815.1 Percopsis transmontana | reverse complement strand
ATCTTGGCCAGGTCTCCCTTGCAAAAGAGATTTTTAATCTCAATGGGCTTCTCCTGGTTAAATAAAGGATAAAAAAAAAAAAAAAAAGACCACTTGATAGTGCCATATAGGCTTACATATATGTAATAGTAAGTATACGAGGGTACCAAAAAATGGAGAAAATAGGCTAAAATAACCCACAGGGTTAAATAAACACATGATCTGCTGGTCCAGCCCTGGGCTGAATTGTTGGCTGCGCAGTTTCAAATAGTTCAACGACTTCATGACAGTGGATAACAATTTATTACATGGCTCCAGCTTACAATTCTGCTCTCTGCCTGTCAGTCAGGCACAATCTCTGATAATGATTTGCTGAAAGAGAACATGTTTAAGCTCACATCACTCAATCACACTCTGACTAATACACTTCAAGGTACGCAAGAGTTCTGGTAGTTGGTCCCATTACCAAAAAAATAGTAAGGCCAGCCATTTTTTCTCCACCACAGCATTCGTTCACCTAATTATTTCATACAGTTCAGATGGATTAGCTGGCTGAACATCTTGCATCTGGCCCTGGACTTTGACAGAGAAGCCCAGGCCATATATTTACCCTAGCTCTATTGACAAGCCAAACCAGGAAAGGTTGGTGTTTGAACAACAGTGAACCTTTCCACATGTATCTTAGCAAATACAGGATTCTGCAACTGATGTCTGACATAAGTCTTGATAACAAGTGTCAACAGCCCGATGTGCACAAAAGGGAAATCACATCTGTTAATGTTTGATTGACGAGTTGTGCGGCTGGACATTGAGGGACGTTTGCAGAGACGGATCAGATGGTCACGTGCGGTCTGATAACACTCCGCTCATCTTAGTTATCTTTCTCTTGACACTGGCAAAACAAACACATCACATACAAACAGACATGATTCCACATCTGTGTGAACACACACACACGCACGCACACACAGACCTACCAGATGATGTCATGTCATCATGGTCCATGAGGAAGGCTGATCCTAGAGCCAGCCAGCCCAGAAAGGAAATAGTGAGGAAGAGGAGGAAGATGGAGGAGGAAGCCATGATGCTGAGAAAGGGAATAGAGAGAGGGACAAAGAAAGGGAAAAAAGAGAAGTGTCAAAATAAACTGTATGCAGGTAAACTTCAAAATCAAAATTACACACATGCTCAGGGAACCAATCGTGTTTTTACACTTGAGTGTGCAGAAGTGCATGCGAGTTAGACTGGAGATGGTGTGAACTCGAAAAGTTCTCATCTGATTCGGATCAAACCTTTCAAGTATGTTCACTGTAAATGTTCCTTTCAATTTCAGTTTTTCTGGAACCGAATGACGAATGATATAGATTTAATATTTCCAGATATTTTGACAATACTGAAAATATAAAAATTAGGCATAATTTTTAAATGTTCAGTGTACCAGTAATTATTGTCACACTCGATAATAGATGCCGATATCAGTATTTCTTATTTGTGATATTATTGCAAATTATTGCCCAACCCCACCTGACACATAAATGCATATAACGTTATGGATATTCATATTATAACATAAATCGCTACAGATTATCACTACACTGTACAGTAGGACCACATGCAAGCACATTCAAACTCACTACACAGTGGCACTGTGATGGGCATATAAATATATCTCTTGACCCACATCTATAAAATCAGCTCACATGCTTATGCTAGCTACGCTTTGAAGTATTGTTCAGTATGGCCACATAATCTGTGACGTGTATTTCATTACTGGACACGATTGTGCACATGGGTGTAGGATCTCAAAGTGTCATTCTAGTTGTATAATGTTGATGTTTTAGAGCTGATCCTTGCAGCTTTATTTCATTTCGTGTCGTTTTCGGATGCGGTGTTAATGTGTTCACCACCAGCGTCAGGACTCCATGGTACAAAGACTTATCCACTGCTTCAAGAAAGATTAGATGGGTGGAGTCAAAATGCCAAAACATTGTTTAATAAAATGTTATTTACTTATTTAGTGCTCCACTTACAGAATTCTCCCCTGGTTGAATCCACACAGAAACAGCGTCTGACTACCTCTGCATCAGTGTTTGGAGTGCTGAACCCCTCCCCTCCACCTTCTCTCCAATTTTAAACAAAGCAATGCATCCAACAAAGGCTACAATAATAATGCATGTAGAGTGAATTGAATAGAAGACTCAAAAAAGATCCCATAGACAAAATATTTAAAGTGAAAATGTTATCTCCAGTCTCTTTCTAAAGTTACAATAGAATATCCCATACAAAGCCTTTAATAAAGAAATACGATGGCAGTCTCTCTCTATCAGGCTAAGCCCCTTTAAACTTTTTGAAGTAATAATTCTTTATATAGCGATAAATTATTGAGTGTGAGAGGTCATGTCCAACATCTAAATATAGGCCACCCTCTGTGTCTGCTCCAACAGCTATTTACAGCTGTGCCTCCACAACAACCTGGAACCTGTAGAACATTTTTCCAAGGGCAAAACTGGCTAGCTTAGACGGTAATATCACTAGTGCTGAAATAATGAAATTATTACTGTTTGAGGCAATTCATTTGCTTGAACTTTTATAGCATATGTCCAAAAAATTCACAGAGGCATTGATGTAAAAATAACATTACCATACATTAATTTAGCGTTACTGTCACAATCCGCGGGCACTGGTCTCTTGGCTGTGCAACTGCGGGAGATAACTCCCCACAGGTGCTGCTCATTCGATAATTTTCTGTTGGACTATTTAAGTTTCACCAGCAGCACTAGGTCAGTCATTGTTTCTGTTTTACCGTAACGTTGTGTGCGGTAGCCTGTGTTTCGCCAAAGGGCACTTTTGTATTGGTTTTGGAAACATTAAACGCACAAGCACTGCTCGTTGGAACACCACCACTTGGCTGCTTTGTCTCTTTCCGGCTCGCGACTGCACTCCCCACTCCCGCCCGTTACAGCTACTGCAAAATAAATAAATAAAAAATAAAAAACAACCACGCATGATTGGCAAAAGGTAATCAAGCCTGTACAAAGACTACAAGATAACAAAATTATATACACAAAATGGAACAGATATTATCTTAAATATGATTTAAACCATGGACACTCACGTGAGATGTAGAATCAAATTGGGTAAAGAATGAGCTTATTATAGCCTACGCAGAGCAGGTCGCAGCTAGCGGGGGGCGCCATCTTTACAGATAAGGTTAACATTGGCACAGCTCTATCTACACCAGTAGGTGTCAGTACAGTATACTGTCCAATAGCCGCTGTTTTCAGGGAAAACTTCTCATTGGACCTTTAATAATAAATACATAAATAAATTCTACAAAATAAAATAAATAAACAGCATTATTAGGTAGCATTTAGCAATAACCTGCCAACTCAGTCAGAGTAGGGTTTCTTCCCAAAGCTTGATGTTTAACGCCATTCGCTATAGAACAGGGCCAAAGAAAAACCTCCTTCAACATGTGGCCCGTAGATCGCTGATCTCCCCCCCCCGTCATCTCTCTTTAATCCCTCTACCATGGGAATGGCTATGTGAAAGCTTTGTTGAGAGCAGTACATCTTCTCTCTCACCCACATTTCCGTCCTTCTCTCCTCTTCTAAGATAAGCAGGACAGTGGCGGTCTGAGCCAATCAGAAAAGAGGGAGTTTCGGCTTGGCCTCCTGGGATGCCTTGGTAAACATTTAAGTCCTGTGTGGTCATCTCTCCTCCCACTACCTCTGCCCTAACACGCATGCTCTCATACACACACCAGCCACACAAAACCACTCGCACACACAGAAGTTTGTAACGTGTACATATATAAAACCATATACACATGCGCACGCACACACACACACATTTTGACCTAGATCCCCACAGCTCCCTGGGGTGGTCTCTGCTTAAGAATGAATGAAACTGGTGGTTTGAGGGTGAAGAGAAAAGAAAGTTTACGGTGTGAAAGGTCATTCCAAGCCCAGCACAGCAAGTGTGTGTGCACACACACACACGCACACACATACTCATACACAGGGTGATGTGGCAAGGCCAAGCTTATAAATTCCTTGATAAAGGAAAGCAAAGAGGTCCAGGGAGGCATTCATTATTTAATATTTAATATTTTCTGCTACTGATTTACTTTCCAAGTAATACACAGTTTTTCCAGTTATGTAAAATTCAATTATATATATTTTTATTTTATTTATGTCTGGAGCCAAGAAGGTGAATGGTCATATTCATAGAGAAACCTTAGGGGGAAATGGAGAAGTATCTGAAAATTAGCTTCTTTCATTTGGTGTCTGAAGGGCATATCCCATAATGTCACAACATGGGGACACATTCCGGTGAACAAATGCCAAAACTGTCTTTGGAAGAATAGAGCTGTATAATAAAAAGCTAACATATGGGTTTATTTATATTTGCCTGAAACAATGGACTATTGCGGAACTGCTTTTCCGTGTCTAAAACAAATATGACATTGTCTCGCAACCAGTCATTTAAGTTTTGAGTAACACACACATATTATCTTCTACTTTCACCAACTCCTATATTTTTGGCTAAAAAATAAAAGGCTCAAGAACATCTAACGTAGGTGCTACATTGTTTTCAAAATTTAATATAAGAAATATATATTTTAAAAATGTAAGAATTTTTCTTTTTTAGTTTTTTGTTAGTTAAAATGTTATTAACTCTAGCCTCCTTGCCTCAATATTAAGTCACGTTTGGCAAAGAAAATACATAGTTTGCAGACAATAAAAGTATGTTTGAGAAAGAATATGCATATGGCATATGAATACAACCCTGAGTTGGCGGTCTACGCAAAGTCCTAATAGGCAAGTCTGGCAGCCATATTGGTAACGCCCGCAGGCAGTTATTTCGGGCTAACAAGACCAGGCCCCTATCTAATACGTCTACTACGCATGGGCAAGGTCAGTGCAACCACACGATTGGCCTAATAGGTTTCCCGGTTTGGCCATTATAAAGCAGATGATTGGCTATCTGGGGGGAGGGGCGGGATATCTGCATACAACTGCCAACTTTGGCATTACAGACTTCTCCCATAGAGTTCTATTCGGGATTCTTTAAGTGGTCTGCCTCTTCTATAATGTCTCTGGTATACATCAGCAAGAGGACTTAATATTTAGGTAAGGAAGCTACGCAGTCGAAGGCTTGTTAAATCCGCTTTACATCTATCTTTAATCTTTACTATTTAAGCAGCTTCAATCTCTTCAGTGAGTGCAAGCACTCGTTTCTTTTCTCTAGTGGTCTGTAGAGACTAGAGCATCTCCCAACAGGGCAAAGGTGTCAGTCTACATTGCTACAAAGTAAATAGAAATTTTTAATGACGGACACCAGGCAATGGTGCGGTCGCAGGCTTGTGGCTATACCCCGAGTTTAAAGAGCCACTGTTGTTCCTCTCTACAATTGCGTAAGGATCATTTTTCTGCCCCGATCACCGCCTTACACCCCCCCCCCAACCCCTCTCCCCCCGCACACATACAAACACACCCCACCTTCCCTGTTCCTGTAAAATAAACAGGATTTGAGTAAACACTGTGCATATCTGGTGCTTCATGTTGTACAGATGTGCTGGTTGGAGCTCCAAACATGCAGACAGATTAATAGGCCTACCAAGGACCCCAAACCTGTTGCACTGCAACGTCGCTCCTAATAGGCCGTGCAATGGCGGATTTATTTATCAACCTGCATGTGTGTGCATATGCGCATGTGTGTGCACGCGTGCGTGCGAGCGTGGATGGCTCCTATGTCTCCTGCTCCTATTACATAAGCGAGAGTGGAAAAGCCAGAGTCAGCACATGGGCCCTGGAAGAACTGCTGCTGGACTCGGATCAGGACACACATCTGCAAACCCTGCTACGCAGTTTGTCAGCGTGCGTGTGTGCACGCGCGCGTGCGTGCGTGTGTGTGTGTGTGCGAGAAAAAAGCTGAGATTGTAAAAGGAGAGAGTAAGAGCTGCTTTACATTATTTCGTAGTGCATAAAATATATACCCTTTTACCAGCTTATCCAATAATCCTACTAAATGATACTAAATGGAAATGTATCATACGAAAACCAAAGCCATATAGCAGGCTAAAATAAGTAGAAATGTGGAGCACACACCTAATGCTTTTTCTCTGTTGTTATCTGACATATGCACACACACACACACACACACACACACAGGTCCCATAGTGTACGTGTGTAAATCTAATGGCTTCTGCTGGTGAGCTGTCTGCTGGCTTAATGTTCCACATGGGTGTACCATATAGTGAACCTAGGAACTGGCATTCAAAAGGCCTCATCTCACCTATAAAACCTCCGCCTGAGGTGCCAATTAATCCTATGTATTCTAGTATATTAGTACTGTGGTGGCAAATGCTGCAATCTAGTCTTTATAAGGTTCCATTCGGTTCCATTGAAGAGAAAAGTTCACGTCATTGACGTGAAGCTCAAGAGTTCAAGTTGGAATCTTTAGTGCTAATCTTAAAGAGACATTTTAGAACCTCACTTTAAAACCTCACTTTAAAACAGAACATTACGTTTCCATAAACTTCAGCTATAACTATGTCATGTTGATTAAACCCCTAGAGCAAAGATTAAATATGTAGGCTACTTTGTCCAAATGACCATGGCTGTGGTGCCACTCACCTCAGCCCATAGTTATCTACACACAGTTTACGCGTCTGACTCATGACGGGTAGGAATACTGATTTCTGGACACGCTGATAAGCTTGTTGCATTTTGAATCGTTTTGGGAAAAGTTTGCATGCCTAAAAAGAACAAACGTAGCAGCATACATTTAGCTGTCATGATTAGACTACTGCTCATGATTCCTGCTAGAAAAGCCGTTAATGAATTATGACCTCCTTGATTCTTTAAAGTTTCGCGTGCCATGTCTAAGGTGCAAAGTAACCATCTATCTTGCTTCGAAAATACAAATGAACATGTAAACATAGACAGCATATGTATGTACAACATAAACATACTCACTTGAGGTGGAGTTGTCCGCTGAAAACTAAAGGAAAGTGCGGATCTACTTGTTGAGAACTTGTTCATTTGATGCCCTGCGTTACAGCGCCAAGCACGAAAACGAAACGACCCCGTCTTCACCTCGTCAAGAAGTGTCACCCTCTCTTCTGCAGAACACAAAGATTCTTTTCATCACCAGTAATTTTGGTGTGTCTTTCCTATTGCCACCTATATGCAGACCTCTTGAATCCGATGCTTACTTCATCATTTACTTAAAGCTTAACGGCCAGCCGTTCAAGGAGAGACAGAGACTGTCTCATTCGACGATGAAGCGCCCTCATCCGGCAAAAATGTGCAGGATTTAATTCCGTATTCAGTAGCAACGAGGGGAGCAACCAGGGAACAACGTGTAGCATGCTAGTCTCTCTAATATTGCCCTGCTCACGCTCAGTAACGGATGGTTCATTAGAATTTTAAATATATCATGTAATATTTGCAAATGTATGCAAATGCAAAAATGTGCATATGAAGTGTCCTTTTCTAAATGATCTTTATACTGAAATGTGATAAGTAGACTAAATTAATTGTCATGGGAATCTAAAAACATTTTGAAATATAAAATTATTTAGATCCGAAAAAGGAAAGTAGGTCAAATATATTTTGCATGTAGGTATGATGTAGGTATACTGGTAATAAGAATTATAAGAATGATAATAGTTTACTTGTTTGTTTATTTATGTATTTTGTTTTATTACTTATGTAAATTATCTATTTTTTATGTTGTAGCATATGTAGCAGACAGAAATTGTGAGATCAGAGCTGGGTTGTCTGTATATCTGGTCCTATGCCTTTTCTTTGATTGCTCCAGAATGGCCTGCTGGTATAAATTGTCCTGCAGAGGGAGAGACGTGAAATTGGCGTGTCTATATTGAGCGGAGCTGTCCTAGTATTTATATCCCTGCCGCCTTTCTTGTTTATTGGGCCCACAAGTTATGGCTTTGCTTTCCCTGTAGGCCTACCCCTCCAACTGCAGTGCGCAATAAAATGTCATGCAGAGCTCCAAGATTGCTCTTATGTAAACAAAGTATAACTAATAAAGAACAGAAGCGACTATTTTGTAAATGTAAATGTTTTGTTATCTTGCATTATTACTATTAGGCATTTGACAGAAATAAACATAACAGTAGACCCAATGACTTCATGGTTCATTTAGTTATCCTGCTCTGGGCGTGAATGAACAAAATTAATATATGCAAAATAGGCATGTGAGTTGTTTGGGGATCTTCTGGTCAGCAGGACCAGAACAACTCTGATTGGTGGAGAGAGGGGGCGTCCTTTAGAGTAGCTTAGATTCATTTTCTGCCTTGCTTCTTGGGTGATAATGTGAGGTTCCATATTGCGATAAATGAAATGTGACTACAGAACAATGGCATACAGAGAATGACCCCACGATAGCGAGTTGGAGCGAACGTGTGCCTCCAAGCTTCCCCCCCTTTAGACCACTCGTCTACACCACTGTGGCATTTACCTAATACACTGGATAGTAAAATCTTATCAGTATGTTTGTCTCTATAGTGTTGGAGCTTTAGCTGACTTCTATCAGAGTATCAGTAGACCTACTTGATGAGTTTTATGATTGGGACAACGGCTCATAAAAATACTTTGGTCGACATTTTCAGTAGCACAAGGAGACACAAAAAACTGGTGCGAAGGTTGTGTTTTTTTTTTCTAAAGCTATATGGCTTGTTATCAAAAAATTGCATTTGCCACCGCATTGTGAATCAACCCAATTTGTATTCGCATTTAATACATTTTTCTTGTTTACACATTCTTGGCCAATATTTTCGTTTACTTTCGTATCAAAGTGACATACACAGCACAATCTGAAACTAACCTAGTGTGCTTTGGGTACTATCTGGATAGGTGATGTACATCACAGAAGAGTACACTATTGATTTTTGTCCAATGAGAGTTGCATTCACTTTTAGTTGTAGTTTTATTTTTTCCATAATTGAAGAGTGGCCTTTGTGTCATCCTCTACCAGTCACCTGTAATGTGTTTAGCGTGTTTTCACCACAAGTGCTGCAGTCTATTGGATTAAATGGGGAAAGTGGGGATGGCTGCAGGGTGATACACACGCACATGCACATACACGTGATGTACCAGGAAGGATTCATTTGTGGACGCACATCTTCTAATACAAAGTATTGGTGATTCATAAGCTCAAGCAGTTTCCCAGATAATTTATGGTTATAAATCACGGCGTATGTGATTATTATTCTTTATTATTATATTATATATTATCTGAACATAGTCCGGACAGCGGGAGGTAGGGTGGGAAGGATGCAGTGAGGAAAGGAGGAAATTGAGGTGAATTGGTGTGATTGCGTGCGCTGGGGCAGATCCACAGTGTATCAGCATGAGAGGCCCAGTCAGGTGCAAAACAAGCCAATTAAGACAGACGCCTGGCCTAATGAGTGAATGCATCATGCAAATTATGTTTTTTTTCTCTTTTATTGCCTGCCTTAATGTTGGGTGTTATCCTAGAATACAAATCAGGGACTTAGCACTGATGGAAAAATAGGGAGAGTGACAAGGGTGGAAAAGCGAAGCTGTGGTAAGCGCACAGAGATGAGAAAGGATAGGACAATGTAAGACAAAAAAAATAAGTGAAGGTTCATTGAACCCAGAAAACAGCTCTGGTAATTTACAGTTGAAGTAATAGGGCTGCAAATGACATATCTTGAGTTGCACAAGTAAACAAGACTCAATCAATGGCCATGTCACGTGGCCTGATCATTCTGTTCTTTCTATTTGTTTATTGAATATTAGAACTATACTGAACATTTTAAGGGATTTGTTTAAACTTTGACCTTATATAAGGCTTGTTTATGGATTTGTTTATAGATCATTTTTGTATTTTTAATATATATACTTTTAAAGATGCACACCTAAAAGTAAAGTTGTTTTGTTGTTTCTGCTGGTAGCATTACGGGTCTTTAACCATTTCTTGCCCACACAGAACACATCAACATTTCTCATGATGTTGCAGATTTTCAGTCGAGCCTACGTGACATCATAGAGGCCCCCTTCTAATCTGGGACAGAGACAAGAGGCAGGCGGTGCACTGCGGCCCATCCCCCCCCCCCCCTCCCTCTAAAAACATGGCCATGGAATTTCCCCCACCAAACCTCCATTAAGAAGAGACATGTGCAGATAGTCCACAGTCCCCAGCCAAAATAAACAAAGAAAAAAAATGCCGTTTTCAGTTACTCCCAGTGATGGACCAAGCTTTCTGACTGCAAACTAAAATACGATATTGTACAATGCTAATATGGACATTGTTTGCACAAAATGGCTATTACTATTACTAGTGCATGGCATCCCATGTAAATACCTCTCATTCATTTATTAATTATTTCAAGCGAAAAAATCAACTTTTCCTTTTCATAGCCTAGGTACACTAGGTCTTCAATACTAACTAGTTTTGACTGTAGTCAATACTCATTGGCTAAAAGGATCACAGTGTAAAAAGCCAAGGATTTGTTGTTATTTCCTGTATACCTGCGCTAGAACCTAGACATTAGTTCCCACGCTTTCCAGGTCATGTATAGAAGTAAATGTGCAGGTGTTATTTATGTATAATCCCCCAAGACTGGGACTTGACTAGAATGTAGTAACTGTGTGCTCCACCTTTATTGTTGGACAGACACTGTGAATGAGCGCACACACACGCACATTTCCCTCTAACATAATGGTGTGTGTAAATAGCTGTGGTAAGCTAGGACAAAAAAGAAAGACATCCTGTTTACAGGGAACAGAAGTGTGTATTGAGATGAAAGGTTTTGTCAACACACAAACGCACACATAAAAACATGGGCTCAGATGGATTCTCTTCCATCAGTTCCCTCTACAGTTTACCTGGGAAAAACTCTTTCTGCCATTCCAGCGTTCCGGCTGGCCATAATGTGTTTAAATCGCACCAATCAACTCTTAATCTGTATCTTTATGAAAATGAATATTGAGACTGAGGTACCATTTTAAAGAGGGGTCAATTCATTTCTAGGTATATATGGTTTCCTATAGGGGACAAGAACAGAAGAATAGTATACAGCCATTATGCTGCCATCTACGGTCCAAATGATCCCATTACTGCCATGGGGGAGCTGTGTGAAAAGATACCCTAGGAATACTGTATACATCTGCTAAAGAACACATAGCCCTTGTTAAATGCTTTAATATTCACAACATATAGAGTGCCACAGTTATCCAAAACACATGTAATCAATAGAGCCTGGTCAAAATTGCTGTCTCACAGTTGTTATGGTATGGTTGTATGTTTTGTTCTTCTGTTATTTCTTTTTCATCCAAACTTTTGATTTCAATACTTCTCTCACATCCTTAAAATTGAGGTAAATGTTAGCATTTGGTAACTCACTCATTCATCCAATAAGCCGGTCATTAAATAGTTACATATAGTTATTACATTCAAATTAAAGTCTAAGGAGGCGACACTATTTTCTAAATTGTGTCACCCCCTGGTGGCCGAAACTGGAAAACATCCTAATACTGGTCAACCGCTCATCCCAAGGGGATTTCTTTTAATTTATATATATAAAATATATCAAAATTTAAGATGACATTCCGTAGAAAAGGACACATTATACATTATTATAGGACACATTATATATTTCAAGCTCCCCAGAATATAACTATGTGTCTTTCTAAAACATACTGTACATGTGAACTCCACATTTGTTCATGTAAATAACCATATTTGATTTGTATAAAAATATAATATATGGGTGTTTCTTTAACTAGGAGCATTTTTGGCCTTGTGAACTTGTAGAATAAAAACATGTTCAAATCACAGTCTCATAAGTGTATCTAATTTGTCTAGTTTTAAGGTCAAAGAAAATATACACTGACATTCGTACATCACATAATCATTTAGGACTATTACTAATATAGGCTTATAAAGATGTTGAAAACTAAGAAAAAAAAACATAATGGACAGGTGACCAAAAGTTTCTAAGATGGTTTAATTGTTCAATTAAAAAAGAGAGAGGGAATTATATGCATTTCATAAATTATCACCAAAAGGACTTGTAGTCTAAGAACCACCCATGTATTAATATATAATATATACTGTTCCTTGTATGTACAAATACACATAATGTATCTGATTCTGATTTAAATATGTAGAGGTTTCCAAAGGCAGGTTAACTTTTTGAGAGTCAAGGGAAAGCATTTAAGAAAAATAGACATTTAAGTTGCAGTACATTTGTAGTGGGTTTGCTGAATAAATGAAGTCCTCTGACAATAGGAAGTAAGGATCAGCTACTGTAAAGTCTGACTCCAGAGGACATCAGCAACCACGAGATGCCATCCAGAATACCTGACAGCGATTCTGCCACAGTATCCTGAACCTGAAAAACACACACACACACAATAAGCAAGATACCCAACTTCTACCTGCTCCTTGTAATTGTACTCATCGTAAGTAGCTTTGGATAAATTACCTAATTGTAAAAGTAAACTGAATACTGCATTTTCGGCATTTCAATGGCTCAATGAGAAAGCAAAGCTTTACCATCCACGGGTTGGGCAGCTGAGACAGGCTGAGCCTCTGTGCCATGTACACACAGGGCGTTCTACACATAGTCCAAGGTCTGGCATAGCCAGGTGACAGGCTAGCAGTCACAACTGGGTCCAGATGTTCTCTGGAGATGCAGGAAAGCACCAGGAGAGGCCTGGAGTTTGAGCCCCAGGTGGAGCTCACCACAGCCTGGATCTGAGCAGCCTCCAACTCCCCCTCACCTGCTGAAAAGGGTTGTATGCAGATAATGTAGTGGTATTAGAATACAGTAGCATTAGTGCAGGTGAACAGACAGCATAAGTACTCAGGGTAGGTTGAGTCGCTTGCTGCAGATACTGATTACATATAGTCCGGTTCATTCACTACAATTAGGTTATAATTACAATTAGGTCATTTAGCAGACGCTTTTATCCAAAGCAACCCACAAGTACATGGTGCTATTACATGGAGCAGGTAGGGGTTAGGCATCTTGCTCAAGGATGCTTACAGGTAGGACAACTCTGGGGCTCGAACCCACGACCATTCCGGGTGGGAGTCCAACACCTAGACCACTAGACTATCCTGCCCCCACTACAATGCTAAACTCATCCACGAGGTGGCGCAAAGGAACCCGAAACATCCGTGTGCTTGGAGTTATTGGATTGTTTTATTAATTAAAAATGTTTGTTTTAAGTTGTTCCATGTGTCTGAATTATTGGTTTTATTTTGAGCAACAATTAAAACTTACAAGATTGTACAATGGTAGGACAATTTCCTTTCCATGCAGCCAGAGAGCCATGTGTGTGCGTAACAGCTGCAGTGCATTGGCTTTCTCGCTACAAATTTGTCGACATAATAATTACCAGTTTAGCTGTTTAGTGTATGCTGTGAATGCTGCGTATTAAAGCATCGCTACTACATGTTGTGTCTGCAAGCTGACACACCGCAACTCAGCACCACAATATATCTGCCATGGCACTGTGGACATTTTGAGTCATAACATCTGTAGACTCATGTGAGACAGAGAGTCAACTTGCTTCCTAGGTACAGAAGGAGATATTTTTAGCTACATAGAGGGACCCGCTTAGTGGACATTGCCATGTCCCCTCCACAGTTAACATTGGCAGAGCTGCATCTACGCCACTAGATGGCAGTATAAACGTTTTCAGAGGGATAAAAGCTTAGAGCACCTTTAAGCAAGTAATTTATTTGATCAACTAAACTAACTAGGTTCTAGAATTTCCACCCAGCAGCCACCAAAGAATGTTAATTGGGTGAAATATTAAAGTGGATACTACAAATGGTCCATCAGATTGAGGCATAGTCTTATGCGGAGTTAATATTAACTCACCATTCCCAGTCTCTGCGTTGGCTACATAGATGAAGCCGTCCACTGCCCGGCACACCTCCTGGACCTGAAGTGTTGGGGTGAAAATTGGGCCACCTGATGTAAACAGTTTGCTACTGACACTCTGCTGCTCCACTCTGGCCTTGACCCGCTCTGCCCTGCAAAACACAAACACCATGATGGTGACAGTGGGAGTAATATAAATAGAGAGAAGATTTTACAGGATGCCAAATAGAATTGTGCTTTATGACTTGAGGGGTGTTTGCTCATATGTAATTTAGTACAGATAAGTGGCTAGTGTGTCCAGTCAGGGAGTCTTTATTTTGTCCTGGACACAAAAAGGACAAGTTACACAAGTCAGGGCAGGAAACATTATATTCTCTCTCAGATATTATTTATTTTATTGCCTTTCATATTTTGAAAATTTAAGTTACCTGTTAGTTGAGTAAAGAGTCAGGATATTGAATTTCTGTTGGTTATTGTACATAAAACTGATCCCTGAGCCAATTCCTAAAACAGGAACAACAGGAAGAACATCAAACATTAAGCTGACGTGTAAGGTGTATTGTCCGGGGCACTGAATGAAAATATTTGACAGCACCTTCTATTAGCCAAGACTGCCTCCCACTGGTGAGTTACTAAAACTGCAACAGAGACGGTGACCGGAGGAGCTTCAAGTCTAGCAATACCACTGACTATACCTCACCATTGATCTGCCTCTGGGGAATGCCCGCCACAGGAAGCACATCAGGGGCATGCATGAGCCTTGTGACCATAGAGACATCTAGCTGTTCCATGCCGGGTCCGAACATGGCATAGCGTGGCTCAGTGGATGGCACCAGAGACTGAAGGAAGGACGTCACAAGCTCATATGGAGGTCGTGGAAGCAGCCACTGTTGTCTGCAGGCGGGGCAGCCTTTCAGGTATCTGTCCACACACCAACAAAGAGCCTATTATACAAGAACTATGATGCTGATAACAGGGGATAGGGGTTAAGATGTACCCACTCTGCCATGAAGTCATGTTTCCGCTGTTCCCCCTCCACTCCATCCTCCATCTTCTCATCTGCACTACACAGAGGCTCCATTAGGGCCCCTAGCTGAGGCATGGTCACGTGATCAATGGAGGGCCAATGGGCCATGTCCCTGAGCAAGAAATATCGCCACAGTAATGGATCTCGCACCATGGCCCTCCAGTAATGACTGGTGGCTCCCAGCCGACAGATGTCAACAGGAGACAGCAGGGTCATGATGATGAACTGAACATCCACCTTAAGGGGACATTTTAAACGGTTTTAAATAGTATAAATAGCTCTGCAACCTAATTGAGTGACCCTGTTCATTAATGTGACGACACGACAAGTTTGAGAGAATACATTTCTAATTTAAACTGTGGTAAAAAGTGTAACAATCTGTAAAAATATGTTATACCAAATACTAATAAGAGGCGGATTATTTCACCTCTCCATTAGTAACGTTAGGCATTAGTAGTATTTGGTAAATTAACTCTGAGGACAATCAATCACTTGGAATAATTAGGCTACACTATTTTTTATTATTCAAAATAGTTACTTGAACCAGCTTTAACGTGATCTCACCGGCAAACTGTCTAGTAAAGGTGGGGGTGGATTTTCTTCAGCAGTACCGTCAATCGGTGTCGTATCATGACTTCTGGTTTTACCTGGTGTAGTAATGTACCGATCTCTAAAACGCCTGAGACTGCGTATCACAACAGACTCGCCAAATTCTGTCATACCGACAGTAAACTTAACTAAAATTTTGAAGTTACTAACCTAAAAGGTCATATATCGTCATAAACACAGTAAAGCAAAGTGTAATCTCTATAAACTGATAGCCGATGGGTTCGAGATTGAGTAAAACGAAACTCCTATTGGAAATGACATTTCCCAATTTCCGTGGTGTCCTTTTTCTACTTCCTTTTTGCTCGCGGTGGCAATTTGGCAATCCGGAAGTCAATTTTAGAGCATACATTTGTAGTTCTTATTTAATGTGAAAAAGCAGATCACCAACATCATCGTTTTCTTAAACCAATGCGTGTATTTATTTTCACTGAGGACAATAAAAAAATCCTCAAAAGAACACCAACACAGATTCTTCAGTTAGCCTATAGGCACACTATCAAAGTTATTTTGAGTGTCAGAAAAATGTAACTTAAAATAGATAATAGTTAGGAAGAAACAAGTGGCGCATTACAAAGCTGATACTTCGAACAAAACTGTACATACTTTTAAATGGTCACGAATACTTCAGTCTTCTCAAACACTTGTATGAATCATCTTACCTTTTTATTTTATTTTAATATATATATATCGATAGAGAGATATATAGATAGAGATAGATATAAAAACAGATAGAGATAAATATCTATCTAACTAGATAGATATCTATCCATCTACATCTAGAGATAAATATCTCTATAGATCTATCTATCTATCTATAGATGTGTGCAATTGGTTAAAAGATATATTAACAAAAAGCATAACAAAAAAAAGGCAGAAAAACAAATTAACCAATAAAAAATAAATAAAAATTGCTGTGCAATGTCTCATTCCCAAATGGATTATCATTAAACTTTGAACAATCTTAAAAAAAGTTATTTACTTAATAATCATTTTTTTATATTAATATTAATCTTACTCTACCACATTCTCAGAGCAAAACACATGCCCTAACAAACAGTCTGGAATCTGGAAGATAAGTGCTTCTCGGGGGGACAGGGAGAAACTTTAAACTTTTTTTTTTTTTTCATTACTTTCCTCCTCTACCCCTACCAATTTTATACCACATACCTGACACCCTCTAGCCTCTCATGCCTCTCCTTTGGCCAGGGTAGTTTGAAATAGGATGAGGTTGCCTATAGACACTGATCCAAGGGCTTCTTTCCTCCTATATCACCTTCAACCCTTCTTACCACCCACCACCCCCCGGTCATTGCTCGAAGCACTCCACCTGAAGGGTTGTGGTTTTATTTGGAGCTGATATATATTTACTGATCTTGGATCTGTGCCTGAGGCAACTTCAACACAGAAGCAGCCCAGTTCACTGTAAGATACTAAGTATTTCCTTGGCATTCTCTGTGTTCCAGCCCTGGCCTTGTAGAGGACCCTCACAGGCAAGCACATATTTGTTGAGGATCTGTGTTCCAATGTCCCGAAACTGGAGGCGATCTTCTTTACGATCCATGGTCTCGACGCTGCAGTCCTCATACTTTACGGCCCAGAAGCACATCTCCCCAATGTACATCATTGTCAACAGGTGGGTGTCCGAGAATATACCTGGCGGACAAAACAAAAAAGTCTGCTTAGAAGAATGAAAGAGGACACATGATTGCTGCACCATTTCTGACATCAAATTTAAGACTTGTACCCTGTGTGTGTAATCCTGGTCACAATCAGTCTTAATAAATGGTGTGATACCAGATCTAGCCATGTATGCAGTTTTGTCCCCCCCGCATGCAAACGCTTTTACGATATCCGAGTCCGGGAACATTGACTGAAAAACTGTGCATGTCGTAGTTGAAATTGCATGAATGGTGTTGACTCACTGTACTTCCTGCCCTCAGCGTTGCCGTGGGTGTAAAACAAACACATGCTGAGGATGATGAGGGCGTTGGAGCTGTGACTTTTGCTTGTGCTTGTGGTCTAGCAGTTAAAGTACCGGTAGCCTGAATGTGCGATTGAGTAGGCAACGAGTGCCTCTGTGCGTTAACGTTGATGCCTTCCCGATTTAACATGGGATCCAAGGCTTTAGTTGCCATGGTGCCAAAATTGAAAGTCTTTCTACAAAATTAACAATTAAACTCGTAACTGTTTGTTGTTGATCGCATCAAATTGCTGTATTTAGCATCCTCCATCCATTTTCTTCCATTCCTCCAAAAGAAAAGGCAACAATAAACAAAAACAAAAAGCTATGAGGAACAGCAGAAAATGAACGTGATGATGTTTCGCGTAGGTACTTTAACTCATGTAAACTTAAGGACCAATTCATTTCAGGATTTGTTGAGACATCTCACATGTAATACCATGTCTAGTAAAAATAAGACAATGTAAGACCTTACATTTAGAAAATCTAATTTAAGACTTTTTAAGGATCCACAGCAACCATGGGACAGGCATGTGGCACGGGTGGTATAACAACATTCACAGACTGGAGCGAAGTGAATCAGAATGAACAACATACTGTATTTACCTTCAGAAAGGAAGTTAGCTGTAGCAGTGTCATGGAGAACCACCCCATCGTTGAGTTTGACAGAATTCCTCACTTGCAGCATCCGCATCAGGTAGCGCACACCCTCCTGAATACACTGGTAGAACATAGCCCAAAATATCTAAGCATCAAGACTGATAACAACATATAACAACTAGAATTTGAATTGAATCTAGCCAAATGTCTGTGTTCCAACAATACCAAAAAGTTTTACCTTAAGGAATGTGTCCTTGTTCTTCTTAATCCATTGTTTACGTTGGTGAAGGGTATGGCAATACATGTACAGTAGAGCTCCACGTCTCCAGTAAAGGCATTCCAAAAGCTCCAGGCCCAACACAGACTGTACCTGTAATACAACAAAAAAAAAAAGATATGGCCAGCTAATATATAACAATCACAGCAAAATCTCACAATCACACATTTAGATGTTCAGTAAAAGACTATCCTGTTTGGAGTCGAATGCATGGCATAAAGTTTGTTTAACAGTGATCGCCAATACAACTTAAATGTAGTGACACAAAATACTACAAAATAAATAATACTTAAATAAAAGTTAATAGTAGTTAACAGTGTGGTTGATCAATGTAAGCAAAAGCTCTGGTTTTGCGTTGCACATTAAACCCTATGGTGTATACGTATATACTTGCCCTACTTTGAGGGTGCTCCTACCCGGAAAAAAAGGAAATCGCATAGTAAAAGTAAGGCTTCTAGTTATTCTATCCAAACAGCAACACTGTCATTTTTCATTATGTAAAATACACTCACCTAAAGGATTATTAGGAACACCTGTTCAATTTCTCATTAATGCAATTATCTAATCAACCATTC